>VDFB02169724.1:0-225470 GCA_007258455.2 Sequoia sempervirens | reverse complement strand
TTCTAACTCACCATTCAAAAATGCAAACTTCACATCCATCTAATATACCTTGAAGTCTTTATGTGTTGCAAAAGGTAAAAACATCCTAATAGACTCCATTCTTGCTACTAGGGAAAAAATCTCTTCAAAATCTATTCCTTCCACTTGTGAGTAGCCTTTACACACAAGCCTAGCCTTGTCACACAAGCCTAGCCTTGTTTCTAATAACTTCTTCATTCTCATTCATTATTTTCCTAGAAACCCATTTAGTTCCTATCACATTCTTGTTTGTTGGTCTTGGGACCAATTCCCATGTGTAATTCTTCTCAATCTACCTTAGTTCTTCTTCCATAGCTTTGATCCAATTCTCATCCCTGTATGTTTCAGTAATTGTTTTAGGTTCTACTTCAAAAATTAAAAAAAAGTTTACCTCTTCCTCTATCACAGTAGTTTTTCTCCTTGTTAGCACACCTTTGCTTTTGTCTCCAATTATTTAATCCACAGAATAATTTTCCTACACATACTTAGGAGTCTTAGGATTCTTTTTTGGAGCTTCTTCCTCTTCCACCAACATCTCCTTTTCTTTCTCTTCTTCTTCTTCTCTGCAAGGGGGTTCATCAGATTCATATCCTACTATCAACATTGAGCTCTTATGTGATTCCTCATCCACATTGACACTTGCACTTTCAACTATCTTCTTTAGAATTTTTTTGTAGCACATGCATTCCTTGCTCTTTGTAGAGTATCCAAATAAGATTCTTTCATTTAATCTTGCATCAAACTTTCCTAAGTTTTCATCATCCCTCCCAATTTAACATTTACTTCCAAACACTCTAAAATATTTCGTAGTAGGAGTTTTTCCATACCATAGCTCATAAGGGGACTTTGAATTGTTTACTATTGTTTGTCCTTTGTTAATAATGTAGATTGTGATATGAATTGCTTCTCTCTAGTAGACATCTGATAGATTTTCTTCCTTCAACATGGTTCTTATTACTTCTTGAACTATCCTATTCTTCCTCTCCACAACCCCATTCTACTATGGAGTCCTAGGATCTCTAATAAATGTCTTTTTATCCCATGATCTTCACAAAAAATGTTAAACTTATTGGTGGTGAACTCACCACCTCTATCAGACCTTAAACACTTGATTTTCAAATCTATTTCATTCTCAACCATAGATTTAAATGCTTTAAACTTATCTAGAGCTTCTAAGTTTTCTTTGAGAAAGGTCACCCAAGTCATTCTAGATTAATCATCTATTAACAATATAAAATACATGACACCTTGATAGCTTCTTGTTCTGGTAGGTCCACATAGGTTTGTATGCACCAACTCCAAAGGCCCTGTAGTAGAATATTCTTTAGTTTTAAACCTCTTCTTTGTCTATTTTCCAACCTGACACTCTTTGCAAATTGCACTGATAGGCTTTGTAATTTTTGGCATGTCTCTCATAAAATGAGTAGATTTGATCTTCACTAGGCTATGAAAATTGATATGACACATTCTTTTATGCCATAGCCAACTTTCATTGATTTGTGACATAAAGCACTTACCACTAGCACCTTTGAGCTGATAAACATTCCCTTATGTCCTCATTCCTACAGAAACTAGAGTTTTGAAGCTTCCTTTTTTTATTTCACAACCATCATCCTAAAACACCAGATTGTATCCTCTCCCACATATTTGTCTTACATTGAGAAGATTATGTCAGAGACCCTTGACATAAAGAACATCATCTGTCTTATGCTTGTCATCAAAACTAATTGAACCTTTTCCACATATCTTAGCAGATGTGTCATCACCAAACTTAACAAAACCACCATCATATTTATCAATTTTAACAAACTTACTCTTATCACCTGTCATATGATTTGAGCATCCTTTTTCAATTAACCAGTAGTTTCTCTCCTCTCTTTCATGAAAGGTAGTCAACATAGTTCCTTCAATACTGTGACCTATTTTTGGAGAAATTTCCTTCACACATCTCTTAGGGTTAGTAGAATTAGTTCCAACATTCAAAACCATGAACAAGGATTCATCACTTCCATCATCTGGATAATCTGATTCCTCATCATTAGATGTACCATTGTCTTCTTTAACATAATAACTCTTCTTGAAAGATTTACCTTTATGATCTTTATGTTTGTCATTTGAAACTTTTCTTGGACAATTTGAAACATAATGGCCTATCTTACCACAATTGAAACACTTGAAGGGTAACTCACCTTTGTATTTTCTAGTGCCCTTTTTCAATCTTCTTACAAAATCTGCTTCCACTTCATCAAGATCATTCGGATTAAATTCATCATTCCTCTCTTCTTGCTAACTTTAAAAAATTATTTTCTTGAAGAATCTTGGTCAAACTCTCTTAATTTAAAAGTAGCTAAAGCACCAAACATATGATCTCTAGTATATTGATCCAAATTTTGAGCTTCCTCAATAGTAGAAACTTTAGCACTATAATATTTAGGAAGAGTTCTCAGTACCTTTTTCACAACTTCACTTTCCTCTAGTTTCCCACCAAGACCATTGATAACATTGAAAATTTCATCGACCCTGAGCATGTAACCTACAATATCTTCATCTTCTAACATCCTTAGAGTTTCAAATTTGGCTTTGAAATTCTGCATCTTTTTTTGCTTTATCTTAGCATCTCCTTCATAAATGTTCTTCAACTTCTCCCATACCTCTTTAGCATTTTTGTAGCTTATCACCTTTAAAAGTTTTGAATCAAAAATCCCACTCAAAATAGCATTCATCGCTTTGTCATTATTCTCATAATCCTTGATGTTAAAAATAACACATAGTTTCAAGCCAAAAATCTTAGCAATACATCATCTTCACTTATTGGAGCAATAGTAGGTATATTATATCCATCTTCAACTAACTTCCATACTCCAAACCCTAATGAAATAAGAAAGGCTTCCATCCTTGATTTTCAGAAGGCATAATTTGTTCCATCGAACATAGGGACTTTGACACCATTCTTGTGTGCCATCTGGATCTACCTCAAGCAATTAAGCTTATTCTAAGGAACCTCTGCTCTCATACCAATTGTTAGACACATGGGACAACTAAGAGGGGGGAGTGAATCATTTGTCCATTAAAACCTTCAAACCCTTATTAAGCATTAGCATGAATGTAAGAAAATGAAACATCAACAACCATATACAATAGAACACCAAATTTTACGTGGAAAACCCTAATCAGGAAAAAATCATAGTGAGGATTAACTCACATATATATGAATAACAACACTGGTTACAAAAGGCTCACTATTGAAAGGACTCACTGCCCAAAAGAAATAAAGGCTCACTACCCAAGAAGATCACTTCTTCCAAAATAAAAAGAGATTACAAAGAAATTGTTACGAGGTTCACTACCTCAGAGCAACAAGAGAAACCACCACAACCATTCGTAACGTTCGGCTCACTACCTCCAACATCTCCAAGCACTCTAAAATGTAGACACCTTCTGCTCATTGCTTTTGGTAGTTTTAGGTGTTCATGGTCACACTCTGATCTCAACACTTGATCACATACACATTATTACGAGCCTCTCTCACATCACACACTTCACCAATACTTGACCTTACATATATACCTTCTATAACCACAACTAACCTTCTCCAAGTCAGCTTCAATGAAACGTATGCACCTCAAACATGCAACCACCAAATAGGTCAACATCAAACACCTTCATGATGGAAATAAGTGAAGGTGGACCACACTAAGGGTTAAACAAGACCCAAATCTACACCGACACACTACACCATGCTTCCAAAAACAATGAAGCACATCCACAAACAGCACTAATGTCATGACCCCTATTTTCAATAAGTAATTTATAATTAAAAAATACTATTTTGATGCATTTAATTTGGTTGAATGATTATATTGATCATACTTCTAAAAGTTTAATTAAATGAATTAGTAGCAAAATAAAAGTACAAATAAAAAAAAGGGAATTTATTATAATTTAATTATAGATTTTATTTTTGCAAATAAAGGAAAATGTTTGGTTATTGTGAATAACTATTTTAAATACAATTGAATGTTATTTCTTTATTATTTATTTAGAATAAATAATTAAATTGCAATTAAATTATATTTCTTTATTATTTATTTAGGATAAATATTTCTTTTGCAATTAAAATGGTATTTTTCAAAATATTTACTAAGGAGGAGTACTTCATTTATTATTAGTTACCAACGATAAAATTTTATACATAAAAAGAAATATTATTTTTTACTTTCAAGAATTGGTTATTGGGTATTTTCAAAATATTTACTAAGGAGGAGTACTTCATTTATTATTAGTTACCAACGATAAAATTTTATACATAAAAAGAAATATTATTTTTTACTTTCAAGAATTGGTTATTGGGTATTTTCAAAATATTTACTAAGGAGTACTTCATTTATTATTAGTTACCAACCATAAAATTTTATACATAAAAAGAAATATTATTTTTACTTTCAAGAATTGGTTATTGGGAAATATAGATTAATTTAATTAGTAGGGAAATACAAGTACATTGAAAACAAAAAGAATTAATTATAATTTAATGATAATGTTTGTAGTTTAGAATAATTATTTTATTTATAATAGAATGACATTTCTTTATTATTTATTTGGAATGGTTATTTAATTTACAAATTAAAATGGAATTCTTCATTATTTACCAAGGATAAATGTTATGCAAGAAAAGATATTATTTTGTTTTCAAGAATTAGGTATTTGGAAAATTGCTCAAGAAAATCTTTAAAAAGAGAAAAAAAATAATGGACACACAATAAAGCAATTAAAATTCAAGGAAGAACATTGAAGGAGAGGAAAAATCTACAAGAAGAGATTTTCATCAAGTCAAGAACGGGGAGGAGAGGAAACAAGAAGAAGGAATTCAACAAGAAAGCAATTTTTCCAAGTTTTCAAGTTCTTTTCCAAAGTATCTTAATTTTTAAATGTGGAAATCAATAATGTATGTGAAGAGATTTACTTCTTTTGTGAAAACATTTGAATGTTTTACCCACTAGTACATTCTTTCTTGTTATATATATATATATATATATATATTTATTTATTTATTTATTTATTTATTTATTTATTTATTTATTTATTTATTTATTTATTTAAACATACAATACTTATTTTCATTGAAATAGAAATATATTTGAATCACAGTCTTGAATGAGAAATTTATGTTATGTAAGTGTATATTGTTGTTTATTATTTTGATGTAAGTGTGATTTCCTTTGTCTGTATATATACACATATTTAATTAATTATATATATCTTTCCATTTAAAAAGGACAAATTGTAAGTTAATGTAAATCTCTCTATATCTATTTATATCTATATATGATGTAAGAGTGATTTCTTGTGTCTGTATATATACACATATTTAATTAATTATATATATCTTTCCATTTAAAAAGGACAGATTGTAAGTTACTTAATGTAAATATCTCTCTCTCTCTCTCTCTCTCTCTCTCTCTCTCTATATATATATATATATATAGAAAGGATTAAAATACAGTAAGTATGAGAGCAAGATTTAAAACTCAACAAAATATTGGGATATATTTCTGTATTGGATTGTTTCACTTATGAGTATCTATTCAAATATATAAATATATATTGTATATAAATATGAATATGGGTAAACTTTACTTCCTAGTATATATCTATATAATTATGGTTGTTGAATGTCTCTTTTAAAATTATGTAACTTTGTTATTTTAGAATAAATCATTTAATTAGAAATAGAATTTTGACTACCTTGAATGCAAGAACACACTTGCTTTTAGTTATTTTTTTATGCATTTGTGAATTGGGTAAGTCTTATTCATTAAAAATGTATACATTTCTGCTTGGAAGAATTTCTTACAAATGTCATGCAAATCTAATATTTTTTTTAGATTAAACCATTTAATTTGGAAATGGCTTAGAAAAAGAAACTAAATATGAAGATACACATTTGCATTTAATTATCCATTGAAATGTTAGAGGAATGATTAAACCGAGTCAAAAGTGAAATATAGAAACTAGTAGTAGAATTTATTTCTTGTGAGCTTTTCTCTTATGAATATGGAATTTGAGTCATTTTATTACATTGGACCTATATATATAGATGTAGATTGCAATCCACCTATGCATATTATGTATTGTGAATCAAATTGAGGATTTTATAAAAAGATAAATAAATGTTGAATCACACCTTACTTTATTAAAGTTTAGGTTCACTGATGACACTCTTCTCATGCATTATGGTTATCTCACTTAGTTGATCTTGAGATTTATTGCATAAGAATGTATACTCATATATATTCTCTAGCTTATATATGTATTCTTATACATACATGAGCTATACCTTCTTAACTCTTTTACATTATTATTTTCTTATCATTGAAACATCTTTGAATCAATGAAGTAAACATTATTGTTATAATTGCTTAGGCATGTGTGTATTTTAGTAGTGCTAGAATTACTTTCATAAAGCTTCATGTGATTGGTCGCCTTATGATTCTTAGTGTACTTGTGTGATACTTGAGAGGTCGTTAGAGGTAAAATTGTCCCAATTGTAAATACTTGAGAATGATTCATGCTAGTGTTGACATTATCATAACTTTATATGCAAAGATGTTGCCTTGCTGAAACTAGAAAATGTATCTTGTAACCTCATGCCAGAAAAATGGGCTACTTATATGTTAAGAGTCTAGTTCTATGAATAATAGGATATGAAATGTGGACATGTTAAGAAGATAACTGTTATGTAGAAGTATCATGTGTGCCTCTATAATTGTTGCTTTATTATTTAGAAATGTGTATTGAAGATGTAAATGGTCATGTCCAGGGGACAGTATGATCATTGCTAGAAAGGAATCTTGTATCATTGCTAGTAAGGCATCTTGTAACAAGTAAGATTTTGTAGCCAGTAAGGCTCCGCCAGTGAGGCATTTCATTAAGCCAATGAGGCACTTTTACGAGTGGTTTTTCATCCCTACGAGGGTTTTCCACTCATGAAAAATCTTTGTGTTATGGTTCTTTGTGGTTGCATTCATGATCTTGCTATTTCTTTAATTTGCATTGCAGTATTTTAATTTACATGTATTATTGAGATGATGATTCTTGTGTAAGCCTACATGGCTAAATCTAGTGAAGGCTCGACCTTGTTTTGATATACTTGATTCATTGATGTATGATATTCCATTTGAATTTAAGTGATGAAAGTATTTAAATTATTCTTCTTATTCTGCACCTTTTATGATTATTAAATTATTTTGGAAACTAAGGGATAAAATTTGGTAAATGAGATTTTCAAGCCTTTATAGCTAACATGCCAAGTTCGCCAAACCGACATTAACGCTACCAAGAAACCACATACACACTTCACCAAGTCCAAAAGCATCTTGCGAACCACATAGAAACATCACACAACATTCTAGAACATTCTAACACCAACAAAATATTCAAAATCACTTACGAAAACACATGTAACTAAGACTACTATCATCCTATGTAATCAGTAAAATTGCCACTGAGACAACACATGAACCAAGCTTGTGGAACAGCTGAACACCAAACCATCCAAGGGAAGATAGATACAAGAATTATTAGCACATTTCCAAATCCGCAAGACAAGAAAATTTAACGTGGAAAAATGTGGAGCAATTCCATTTCTCCCAAACAACCTTCTATGCAGGCCAAACACTATCAAACACATCTACTGTCGCACGATCCAGAACCTGAAACTCTGGATATAATACCTCTGAACACTTTTGAACATCACATCCAAAGTGCACAAGCACATCTTTAAGCATGAAGAAATGTGGAGCACAATACATAACACACCCCTATCACCTTGTACACTCTTTATGCAAATTTTCTCAAAAGCACTTGGAAACCAAGTGACCATGTTGCATCTGCAACAACTGCTCAACACCATAAACACCTTCTCATCATAACCACACTAGAGGTTGACATAGGTTGACATCAATGATAACACTAATGACGACATAGTGCAACAATATATATAAATAATAATTAAACTATTAAAATATATATTTTTGAAAATTACACTTGTGGATCTAAAAAATGGTATTTTTATAATTTTAAAAAATGTTATTTACATGATGGGAGTTGTTGAAACATCAAGTTTTCAAATAATTTTATTTTTTTGATTGGCCTCAAATTGGTGCTATATATGCATTTAGCCAACAAAAATGGTGCTACGTATGCATTTAACCAACAATTTTAGTTGGAAAATTTGTGGACATATCTAACTTAGCTAGAATGAATCTTACTAGATCATATGTTTAACCAAAATTGATTTTTAGTTAGAAATACATAAATTCACTTGTGTTGATAAATTGGTTGAAAGTGTGACACAACTTTGTACTTTTACCCAAAACAACACATAGATAAACAAGAAAGAATGCATAAATGATGTAAATACAAATAAATATTTTTCTCCTAGTCAAGTCAAAAACCAATTGATTGATTGACAATGATGATGATGATAAGATGGAATCATTGACGATAAGAAATATAAAGATTGGGAACAATAATCCTAATGGCAATAAGTTGGGTAAAGTGGATCAAGGTTTATAATGAGGCTCTAGGAACACAAGTAAGGGATGTTTTGGATGTTACACTAGATGTCTTGATGAGATTTCATGGATTATGATTTGTGGTCATTTGGGTGGACTATATTGGGAAGATTTGGATTGTGGGGGATTTGGGATAGGTGAATTTGATGGGATTGCATTTATATTGGTCATTTTCTTGGAATCAATGACAAGGGAGAACCAAGGAAAAAGAAAAGAAGGAAATGGAGGAATAGCTTAGAGAGGGAATGAGAGGATCATTGGATGGACAGATTGAATATGGATACATAGAACCAATGACAAGAAAAAATAATAAAAATGGAAAACCAATGACAATGGAGAACCAAATCGATTGACCAAGATGGAAGGATAGAGGGGCGATAGAGGATGGGAGGATTGCATGCAATAAGTGAATTTGGATAGATAGTTGGAATTGATGAAAAGGGAGAACCAAAGTGATAGACAAGGATGAAATGATGAAGGGATTGCTTAGATAAAAGATGGAAGAATTGCTTGAAGGAAGAAGATTGGGATGCATGTGGGGAACTAATGACTAGGGAGAACCAAGGCACTAGACCAAGATGAAATGAGGATTATAGGGATAGAGGATGGAAGGATCATTGAATGGAGAGGTCAAAGACTAATGTACAAAACCAATGACAAGGGAGAACCAAGATGATGGACAAGAATAAAATGAAGGAGATATGGCTTAGGTAGGGGAGGAAGAAGTAATGTGGTGATGGATATTTGTAGGAAGCAAAGATCATAGTAAATGGTGTGTTGTGATAGAAATGGAGATGGCAAGGATTGTGAGTTAGTTAGAATTGTTTGAATATGTTATCTCCAAGGACTATGTTGCAAGGTAGAAAGTGCAATTTGAAGAGGATGGTTGTATGGTTCAAGACATTAGGAAGGCTTTAGTGGTAAAAGAAATGTAAAAACTCTAGGGCAACTACATAGGCACTAGGGGGTGTGGTGCATGTCTAGAGGATATACATAAATGTCACAAGAACATACACAAGCACTAAGAAAGTATGATGCTTGTACAAAATGGGATTGCATAGGCAAACATAGGTACTAAGGACTTGTAGCACCTATGTAAATAAGGATTTAATAGGTAAGCACTAACACTAGGGTGGTCGAGTGTCTGTGCGGAGAAGGATTGTATAGGTAACCATAGGCACAAAGTGTGGTGTTTATGTAGACAATGGTTTGATAGGAAAACACAAGTTCTAGGGTTGTGTGGTGCCTATACAAATAGGGATTCGATAGGCACAAGTGTCAAGGAAGTGTGGTGCATGTGTAGAGGAGAAGATGATAGGAACCAAAAGTGTCATAAACCTACAAAGATGAATGGGGGTTGGTGGGAGTACAAGATGAAGGGATGCAAGAGGAGGTAACTATAGAAAAAGGAAGACTTTTATTGTCCAAAGCATGCTTGGAGATGATGCCCTTGTCTAGGTCAAGGTCATATGTAGGTAGGTAGTTTCAAGGAATTTTGATGCATGTGTAGAGGAGAAGATGATAGGCACCAAAAGTGTCATAAACCTACAAAGAAGAATGGAGGTTGGCAAGAGTACAAGATGAAGAGATGCAATATGAGGTAACTATAGAGAAAGGAAGACATTTATTGTCCAAAGCGTGCCTATCTATGTCAAGGTCATAAGCAAGTATGGAGGATGAATTGTATATGATGGGATAGGTAGGTGGATGTAAGTGAGAAATAGATAGGATGAGGTGGATTGGATGAAAGTGAGAAGAGAGAAGCTTACCCCCAAGTGTGAGGTCATGCCCCTAAGTGTGGGATGTTCCTAGGTAGTGGATGTATGCATAATTCATGTTTTCTAAGCTTTCATCATGGTACCTATCCAAGTGTTATAAGCATGGTTTTCACCATTGGACATTTTTTCTCTTTATTATTTTTTTTTATATTTTTATTTTAATGCTTTTTTGACTTGGGGATGGGATGGAGGGAGTTGGATTATGAAGAGAGGATATGTGGACTTAGATTATTGCAAATGGGGGATAAGGATTAAGGACTAGCATGTGTTCCCCTAGTGATAGTATCCCTTGCAAAGTAACTCTTATAAACGAACCATATGGGTTGTTGTGCTCATAAATGTTTGTAGAATTGTGTTAGTGTCTAAGTTGGCTTCTCCAAAATGTAGACATGGTACCATCATTACAGCAATATTGGAGAAGGATTTCAAGGGAAATGAAAGTAGGAAAGGTTGAATTAAAGGGATGTGATCAAGGATGAATGATGGATAGTGGACAAGGTGATGAAATATGTATGGATGGAAGGATGGGAAAGTTGACATGAGTGGATTTAGTGGAACCAAGAGGGATCAGGACCAACAATTGCATACGCCATGATGGACATTGGAGCATTGGATTATTATGGGTTTTTGGATGTTAGGATTTACATGGAGGAATTATGATTTCTAATTTTAGGATGTAGGGACCCAAAATAGATTTAGGATTTCGAAAGTGGGGATCCTTAGATTGAGATGGAGGATTGTAGGATTTAAGGATTGAGGCAACTTTTGAATGAGCAAATATGGATGTTGATTGGGATGTTTCTTTTGGAAGCATTACTTCTTTTTGTTTGGGAATCCACTTTATTTTTGGGCTTCCCTTTTACTTAATGGGCCTTTATGGCCTTTTGGACATATTTTTATTTTGGATTGAATTTTTCTTTTCTAGTTAATGTTGATGTGGTGTGACATAGTGATCCTTGCATTTTTGTGGATTCTTCACTATATACTTTTTGCTTGTGCATCAAAATTGCCTCCAAAGGCAATGGTGTGGTCACGTGGTAAGAGACTATCATGATATCCCATGAGGTGGTAGATGGCTTTGTCATGTTTGAATAATTCCAATGAAGCGTACAGTTGTCGATCATGATTGGGCATTGTAGAGTGGCAAGATTAGGGGATTCTAGGATAGAAGTGATGGGGGTGATGAGGGGATTGGTGGTAGCAAGCTTGTGAGAGGAGTGGATGGAGGAATCTATTTGGATGGGTTCTGAGATGCCTTGGTCATGAAGGCCTAATCATTTTCCATGATAGTTCATGTATTGACAAATATAATTGCCAATGGATGCATGTTGTTGTGGAAATTGGATGAAAATCCATTTTTAGATGGATAGGTAGTGGTGGTAGTTGTAGTTAACTCAACTAGGGGAAAACCATATTGAATAAAAGTGGAGGAACTAAGGGGATAGGGTTATGGTTTGTGGATGGGTTTTATATGGATTATTGGAGCTTGAGAGGCTATGGGATCATGAATAGATTAGTAGGGATGTTTAGATCTTGAGATGGTAAGGGATCATGAGAGGGATTAGTAGGGATGCTTCAATCTTAATAGGGTAGGGGATAGGTTTGGGCATGCTTTGGAACAAGTTCTTTTTAGATTTGTTTAGAGGAGATGAAAGGGATAATGTTTTGTATTAGCAACTAGAGCATGGATGGATTGTTTGAGTTGAACACATGGATGAGGAAAGCATCTTCAATGTTTATAGACATGGTGTTTGATAGGTGTGAGAGTTTTGAGAAATTTGGGATTGATGACTACATAGTTAATGATACATGTTGATGGCATGGGATTAGCAATGTGGCAAAATTTCATGGCTTTGTTTGCACTTTGTGGATTATGATTCTTTACAAATAGCCCTTGGAGAAAATCCTTGAGGGATGATTTGGTTGATTGGTGCTTGGATTGGGATGGATTGGATAGTGACGGTTATTGAGGACGAGGGATTGTCATAGGATGTGGAGGCTATAAGGTGCATGTATAAAGTATTTGGGATATGGATGAGCAATGAGGGGATTGGTTTAGAGAGGTCGTTCCCTCTTCAAAGATGGCATAAGGACGACCAATGGATATATATGAGGATTAATTAAAGCTTGTGGCAAGCTTGCTTAAGGCAATGTCATCTAGGGTATATTCATCTTGGTCCACTAGACTATGCTCATCATCATGGGTATGTTCAAAGGGATCAAATAACCCTTGGAGAAAATCCTTGAGGGATGATTTGGTTGATTGGTGCTTGGATTGGGGTGGATTGGATAGTGAAGGTATTTGAGGATGAGGTATTGACATGGGATGTGGAGGCTATAAGATGCTCATAATAGGTGGGGATTGGTTTAGAGAGGTCATTCCCTCTTCAAAGGTGGCATAAGGATGACCAATGGATATGTATTTAGGATTAATTGAAGCTTGTAATAAGCTTGCTTAAGGCAATGTCATCTACGGTATATTCATCTTGGTCCACAAGACTATGCTCATCATCATGGGTATGTTCAAAGGGATCATATTTGTCTTGATCAACAAGACTGCCATCATCATCAAAGAGGGGTTTTTGAGATTGGTGAGGGGACTCATCAAAGAAAAATGGGTTCATGATTGAGGTTTGGATGATGGGATGAATTGTGGGATTGGATGGAAGACTCATTTTGGGTGGTCATTGAGTTGGGGTTGATTCATTAAGCTCAAATTTAGGATAAGTTTGAAATCTTCAATTTTATATAAGGTTAGATTTTGGTATTTAATTAGTGGAATGGATCGGAATTGGATTGGATAAAGAATGAAGGGTCAAGACCTTAAGATAGTTGATTTGATTGATATTTTCCTACACTTAGGATAGGCAAATTGCCTAAGCGAGAGGTTGATGTTGGATTGGATCAATATACTTAGGATAAGCAAGTTCCTTAGCAAATTTGATTTTAATTGGATTTTTTATTTCTAACTTAAGATTGACTAAGGTCTTAAGCAAGTTTGATTAGGATTGGATGATTGATCTTAGGGTCATGATCATTGATTAAGTTTTGAGACTAGGATTAGATTAGGGGATTATTGATTTGAGGAGATGATGGACTAGGATGTGAATAAGATGTGTGGATGGGAGGATTAATTAAGATTACCTATGGTTTTAGATCTTGCTTGATTTGACTTTGATCGTCTAGGGTTTTGGAATAGGATTAGGATTTGGTTAAGATTTTGACAATTGGCTTAGGATGAGAATTTGGATGAAGGGATTGTTTAGGATGGTTGGTTGATGTGGATAAAAGAGATTTTAATTAGATGACGGAATGGAAGGCCTCAACCTTTAGAATTCCTTTGCTTTGTAAGAGGGGTTGGATTTTGATTACAGATTTTTTTTTAAGGTTCGGGGTTGAGTTAGAGCTTTGGGTGAAAAAAAATGTTTCATGTAGAAGGAGACTAGAATAGTGGAATACCTTTGAGAATTGGTGTTGGAGTGAGTTTATGTGTGATTAAGAATTAGATTTAGGATTAGGGAGTGATTAGGATGAAGGGTCAAGACCTTAAAATGATTGATTGTGATTAATTTAATTTTATTTACTTAGAAGAGGCTAAGTTCCTAAGTGTGGATTAAACTTTGGTTTTGGATTTGATTTTTAGACTTAAGGTCTTGATCTTGATTATTGTATGGTTGGGGATTATGGATTGGAATGAACGATTCTATTGTCAATCAAATGAGAATATATTTGATTGGGACTTAAGGATTTGGATGATGGTAAAGATTAGGATTAGAGTGATTGTGATTAGGATGAGGAATTTGATGGTTCAGATTAAGATGATGAGGATGAGAAAATCAACCTTCCATTTAAGATTTGAGCCTGATCTTGATGGTTTTGATTCAAAGGTTGGAGATTGATTTTAGATGGGGATGGAAGGTGTGATTTGGGATGGGTCAAAGGAAAAGATTTGATGTTTAATGGTTTTGGCAGTTTTGAAGGGGTGAATTCATAGTTTTCAATGAGAAAGCATGCCAACCACATGAACATCTTAAAATTATTCAAGTGGATGTGTACAATGGACACAATCCCACCTATATCCTTTGTCCAATCATAATGTGTAGGGCCTATGTTGAGTCACTAACCACTTTTGATCACCCAATATCACTCTTATGGCACAAGGGGAGAGCATGCATAGCACACTTATTTTTAAAGGCACATGGTGAGTACCTTCCCAACACAATATGTGATTGATGTATCATGTCGAAGTACACTTAAATGGTCTTAAAATAGGTATTACAAGGTGACTAAGGGTATCATCTATATACCACAAAGGCACATGATGCCTAAATCTTTGAACCAAGCCCATCTACAAGCATGTGTTCATGGACAAAGTCCAATCACACTTCACCTTGAAACTTTGTGAAAAGCGGCCCAATGTGTCCCTTTTGTATCAACTTTTCTAAACTTATTTTGGTTGCTCATAAATGCCCAAACTAATAGTGTGCAAAGATCCAAGGGCTTCCTCGTAAGTCAACCGATTTCCACTTACTATATGATACAATAAAAAATCCATTTTGCTTATCTCAGCTAGGATGGGGAATGACAAGAAATCACAAAATATTAACTTGCAATTAGAAGGCTTCGATCAATCAAAAGCATTATTGAGATATTTGTTGAGCTCTCTTAAGAAAATTAAGATGTTGGGGAGTTGTGTACAATAAAATAGTGTGTTCTAGAACAAATATCGATTGTAGTTGTAATACCATTAATGATACTTAATGAATTGTCAGTGATATTGTGTGAATAATAAATACAACTGTCTAAGAAACAAATTAGGGATGGTTTAAATACAATATCAATTGTTTTTCATGGCCCACAAATGTTCCTTTGAAATAATCTACCATGGGGATTGCTAGGTGTGGAAAATATGCATTTATCCAAGACTAACGAAGATGTAATGTGTGTGCGCCCAGTTTGAGCAACATATAAGGTATATGGAACGAAAATCCCTTGTTGTGCTTCCCTAAGGGGATCATATACCAAATTGGTGTCTTGTTGGTTAACAATATATGGATAGCTTTGGATTATAATTTATGTTTAAAAAGCTTTTGGTGTACATGTGTTTACATCCAATAGAATATTTAAAAACATTTTACATGGGTAAATAATCTCTAAATGAATACCTGTAACACTAGGTACTTGCCTCTTCTTGAGATGAGAAACACCATCTGCAAGTCCATATTCAAAGGATAGTCATCTGAACCCAATTGAGGGCAGCCACAACCAATAGAAGCAATCCAAAATTCAAATTAACAGTCATGCATGAAATCAGTCAAAAATCGAGCCAAGCAGACCATCATTTGACAAGCAGTAAAAGATTTTTGGTACTAAAGCTTTAGCACATTTACAGTTAACCGTGCCCATATTCAGCTAACATTATGTAAAAATAGTCTATTGAACACAAATAATGATCAATCCCCTTTCTTAAATGCAAAATTTACTGGTAAAGCAGTATGTCCATGAACATGTCTTCAACATTTCTCAAAATTCACAGAATTGAGCCTCAAAATTTAAAGCTAACCTGGATTCAAATATATCATCAAATCAAAGGATGTGAAGTCTAAGAACCTAAGTACAATTAAACTTCCCAGTTTATCTCATGCTTGTACTGAAAGAACCTTGATTGAGAAAGTAGCTGATTTCTGATTGCTCAGGTTCCAATCCAGGTTAGAATTTGAATTTGAATTGTTGCACCGAGTGACAATTGACTTTAACCTGTGCAGTGCCTCACAGCCATATTTGCTCTTTGTATCCATGATTTATTACCAAGTCATAAACAGACTGACTTTAGCTTATGACAAATTAGCTGCATTCAGCTACTCCTGTCTTCAAGCAGTGACATCAAAACCACCTTGGTAAATTTTATACCACTAAAAGACTCTAAGCAGATACTTCAGTTATATTTTCACTTGTAAAAGGTATGGGGGTGGTTGGAGCAGGTAGACGACCAATACTATCAACCTTAAGCCGCAGCTTTGGTGGAGGGCGTGCAGGTCGTGGCAATAGCCGGCCCTTCTTTTCAAACCATTCTGGTTTCAATAGAGCCCGCAATCCAAGTCGATTGTAATGTACCCTCCTAACACTTCCACCAGCAGATTCAACAGCCTCCTTTGCCCTTTGAGTCACTCGGCTTACCTGTAAACAGTGTGCTGTGTCAAATAATGATTCTCATATCATATATAGAAACTCTGCTTCAAGTTTATATAGAACCACATCTTACCATCATATATGTTTTGGAAAAACTAGTCCATATGATATACGCCATGTAGAAAAACAAGGAAAGAAATATTTACAATGCATGTTTTGGTTTGGTAATGTGTATTACAGAAAAAAAGAACAAATCAAAACTTTAAAAGATGAAAGTAAATGGTCACTGTTATTTTTAAGTGCAGCCAGAAAGAATCAATAAGTGGCTTATAGCAGTGAATTCAAATTAACAAAACAGATACATAAACTAATCATTAGTGTAACATGTTTTACTGGCTTGAACCTGATGTTAAAGAGAGATAATACCTCAATATGAATGGGCCAACGAATTTCCTCTGCCCCACCACCGAGCAGCCTTACACCATCCTCCACCTGTTTTCCTAAAGCTCCAGCATCCTGGAATAGCTTCATGATTAAAAAGTAAAACAGATCCAGGAAAAAGATTTGACTCAAACTTTGACACATTATAAGTTTCCCAAGACTGCATGAGTGAAGCAGGATAAAGATCAACATAAATTGGTATCAGCTTCACCACCAATTAGAAAATTACCTTCAGCGTTTTCATTGTAATCAATTCAGAAGAATCAATCCGACCCTTATTTATATATTTTGCAAGCTTCTTCAAGCTTATAGGCTGCACCTCACAAAAAACCATACGAGACCAGTGTAAGCAAGTTCATAAGAAATTTACATTAGCCATAAATTAAATATGTTTATAATAATATTAAATTCATTTTAACATTCATGTTTCAGTGACAATTTGTATCCATCTCATCATAGAAAAGCTACTGGAATAGCTTGATCTAAATCTCCCCTAAAGTTTGTCTGAACATAAAGTTTATTACAGATCCACAGTAAAATTTTGCAAATATAAAAATTAAAAGCGAAAACTCTGTTGAACACTTCACAAGGTGAAACTAGACTTGCTCCAAATGTAGAATAAGTTCAACTACCAGATGGTTTTGCTATATACATTAAAATAATTTGGAGAACTGTTTAGACCTCAAATACCTCCCAAAGAAATGAATTGTCTAACCAAATATGAGCTTGATCTTTGTTATATATACCCTGAATGGAAAGGCCTCTGAAAGCTTCTCAGGCTGAAAATTTCTCATTTTTATATAGCATGCAAAATCCTGGGAAAGCAAACTCAACCCTTCTTTCACCAAATATGATGCTACAGCTACCAGGTTTTGTCGAACTTCACATTGCTAGATGATGGAACAGAAAGATCTTAC
Organism: Sequoia sempervirens; assembly: GCA_007258455.2. Classification (NCBI taxonomy): domain Eukaryota; kingdom Viridiplantae; phylum Streptophyta; class Pinopsida; order Cupressales; family Cupressaceae; genus Sequoia; species Sequoia sempervirens. The sequence goes on along the minus strand of VDFB02169724.1, from coordinate 207,611 downwards.
ATCTGAAGCCCAAATATTCAAATTGCAGACTTGATGCTTTTACAGCTACACTGTCCTTTTTTGAGATATCCTCCCAACAGCAGAATATGTGAAGCTCTAGGCCTTCTATAGTCAGTTTTATGGAGTACGCCATAGAAACTAAACCCATTTTGTTAAAATCATATAATTTAGCTAATTCTAATATTCTCTTGCCTTGGTGTAAAAGGCAATATGACTTTGAAAGTTAGATCAATACGTAATCATTATAAAACCTACATGTTCTTCAGTATGTAAACCACATCAGAAATTACAAACATTCACTGGAGATCATGGACTTGATGAAGACATGTAAACAGATATTCTTTGTCGGTGTCTGGGTGTGTATGTACCAGCAGCAATTCAACTGCAATAACTTTTTCATTTGATGTAATTGTTGAATTTAAGATACAATGCAACATTAACACTAGTTCATCTTTTAACATATATCTGAATAACTAAAGTTGCTGGTCCAGCAAAAAAATTGGGGTTGGGTTTGTTTTGGGTACGTTCATACAAAAAGCATATAAAAGTCATCAATATATACAAATTTGCAGCCTAAAAACAGGAAATAAATCCAGAATCCTACATTGCATGCATATATTAGAAACTGTGAGTCAATTGTCTATGGGACAGTGTACACCTGCTATTCTTCTCTAGGTAATAAATTGGCAATGTTGTGGAGAAAAATTGTTTCAAATGGTGGAGTTACTCCAAATATTAGAGAGAAACCCTAACTATGGTGTAGTTTTAACCTTGATCAGACCCCACAGCTGACTATATGAAATCATCCATATATTTTGAGCTCGCTGTAGATGTGGATGTACGCCAATAAAACAGAAAATAGAGGCAGATACAGCATAAATTAAAGACCTGCAGCAGCTAACAGATTTTATTTCTCAGATCTAAAAGCTTGAGCAGTATAAAACCCCTAATACTTACCAATCCATTACACTCCTTCCACAGCAGACATTTTCTATGGATTGAAACCCCAACCTCCACAAATTACAGGCACTATGCAAAGTGGGAAGACCATTCTGAAGATCCTTCAATTCCTTGACAAACCACTTTGAAGCTGTCAATCCTCCTCCACCAAAACAACAGGGAGCTCCTCTGCTAAAAAATTCTTCAGTAAATACAAGAAAGCCCAAGGTCACACAAAGATAAAGAAGCAAAGGCGATAGGCTTACCTTGGGAAGGCCAAGTTGAAGCAACAGCAGTAGAGGAATACAAATACAAATAGCAAACAAAATCTGACCCAGATTTGCCTGGGTCCACTGCAGAGTGAACCTGGCCAAATCCAGGTCCATTTTGCAGGACCCTAGCTGGCCCCAAAGGGCATCTGGACCCAGTATGAACCGGACCCAGATCCAAAGATTCTCTTGATCAAACAACTAGCATAGCACTGGAATATGAAACAATCACTCTTAACAAGTTTCTGGGCCTGCAAAGGCTATGTATGATAAAACACTATTAGAACTAAATAAAAATGCAAGCATCTGTAGATAGCAACAGTTTAGCTCTCAAGAAAGAATAGTCACATGTATGTTTTTTTATCATGTGTTGTATGTTTTTTTATCATGTGTTGTTAGTATCTCAAAACTTGTAATTTTTATACAAGCAGACCAACTCAGAAGTCGCTGAATTGAGATGTGCCCATAAAATGGCCATCCAGAATTCAAAATGTGGAGTTTCAAACATGTTATGGTGTTCCTTCTGACAGATGTGTCACAATTATATGATTTTCCAACTACTAGGATCAGTTGTTACAAGTTATTCTTGACAACGAAAAATATGCTCTTGGACTATAGGGCATCAATATAAGTACAAGTTTGATAAAGTTTTTTTTCCCAAAAAAGTCCATCGTATATTTACTTCAAATACAGAAAAATTATATACCAAGAATCCCTTTCCACTCTCCTAGGAGATATTACAATATGAATTATTATCAAAATCTTTGGTGGATATTATTTTGAAAGGGTACTTGCCACATTGCTAATCAAATTGATAGATTAAATTATGCCAATCTTTCTGATCATGAAAGGCAGTTTCTTCAAATGCACCTGCCACCTTCCATGCCATCTCTTAAAGAATGCAAAATTCGCTCTCTCCTTTTCATTCAATTCTTCTCTTGCATCCTATACTTTGATCATTTTGGCTTTCTTTGGTGTGTTGGGAATTTTTTTCTGCTGAAATTAATGCTAGTGGGCACAGCAATCGTATTCTTGTAGACTTGCCTTTAAATTGCAGAAAGTTGTGGGCTAGAAACAGAGGCAGCCATGAGAAGGGAGGGATGCACTGACAGAGACAAGCATTTTGCATAGAAGAGCTCTCAACAGTGACCATCATTGTTCCTTCACTAATCTGACTGTTAGTGAGATCTCAGTGATCATAAAAAATTCCTCCACACTACGCCATGTGGTAAGAAGTGAGTGCAGAGTGCTGAGTGCTGAGTGCTGAAGGACCATATCCTTCAGTTTTTCTTAAACCCTTCACCATGTAACCTCCAGTTTCATCTTTTATTTCCATTCATTTGTGTTTTCTTTGCAGGTGTTGGAGAAGGGAGGATTTGACATGAGTTTAAGTCTGTGTTAAGAAGCTTGCACAAGTCCAACTTTCTGCTATTTCTTTATCTTCTGTGGAAAGCAAAAATTCTAGAAAAAAACTAACACCTTGGCCTTTGAGCAGGCTTAAAAACCAAGGGTTTACAACTTGACAGTGCAAAGCAATTTTGTGAATGGTTTGAGAACAAGATCTCCAATGTACTATGGTAGTTCTTGAAGAACATGAAATTGAGTGTGTTTGACAATATCAAAATTCCTAATGTTGTTAGCACCCGTCCTGTTAGTATTTCCCTCTCGACTGACCCCAGGCAACTCCAGTCAAGAAGTTCTGTGTTCAATAACATTGAGGCTGTTCCTGAGCTAAATCTCAATTTAATCACAGGAAATGTGAGGATCAATTTATTGAACATTAGAAACACCATTCTTGGTGTACTGAAGCCCGTTGTGGAGGATGTGGCCTGCATTAAATCCACTCTATCTCCATGATGATTCCAATTTTGCTTGTGTCTAAGTCTACCCCTGTCCCTTTTGACCTGAAACTCCTATCTCCCACTATGGTTTCTATTCCCAACAACCTGTATCTCTGGACACTGAAACTCCTCTCACTAAGGTTTCTATTCCAAGCAGTGATTTCCTGAAGATGAAGGATTCAAATGATTTTAGGGAGGTGGTTATCATTCAGCAATTATAGTTAAATGCTCTTTCCTCAAATCCCAGAACACATCTCCTGTGGTGAATACTCTTTCCGAGAGGTACGTGGGTGGTTTGGATGATTTGCATGAAGATATAGTTTTATTATTTACTCAACCTTTAGGCACAGTTTAAGGACAGGTAGTGTCCAATTTTGGGCTACCTAAGTTATCCTGCTTATCAAACTCTCTTGCTAGATTATCAAGTGATGTAATTTTCTGTTTTTGACACTCTTTTAGTATATCTTTTTACAAAAAAGAATTGCATAGGGCAGATGCAGAATCACATGAAGCAGAGGAGCTTTCATGTCATTCTTCCTAATTGAATCATGTCATCCACTGGTAGTAGGCATTACTTTGCATGTGACATACAACTAAAGTAGTCTTTTCTGTGTCTTCTTATCAGTAATGGAAAAAGATGTTTTGAACTTTTGTAACTCTTCCTTCAACGAATTTTGGATGTGGGAATTTCAAATTCTAGCAAGCTGGCTTCATCAGAGGTCCCCATTGATTTTTGTAAAAAGGCATCTATGGGAGGCCTTGAACCTTCAAAACATTAACAGGAAGACTGTATATGCCAAATTCATTAACAGTGACCAATTTTTCTACTGTTTATGGTAACAGTTCAAGAACTGAAAGTGAAGGTCTGTAACAGGTGCCATCGCCATCTTGTGATCCTGTGCTTTGCAATTTTTTCATATGAGGTCTATTCACAATAAATCATAGTTCCACGGGGACGCGTCCCCCTCGAAAAAGTGGCCGTCTCGGAGACGGGGACGTCTCCGAGACGCGGGGACGTCAGGGAAACGTCCCCCCGCCGTCCCCCTGTCCCTCCGCCGTCCCCTGGGCGTTTCCTTCACAGGGAGTCTTCTTTGCGTCTCGGAGTCTCCTCGGAGTCTTATCCGCGTCTCGGAGTTTCCCGCGTCCCCTAAGTCCCCTTATTAAAATAATGATTTTTTTTTTAAATTTTATGATTTTCATTTATCATAAGACATGAAATATTTTAAAATTTTAATATTATATTACTATAATTAAAATTTAAAATATAATATATTATTAATTATTAATTTATTATATGATTAAATTTTGATGACTTAAGTCTTAAGACTAAATGAATTTAATGAAATTTCTTTTTCACCGAGCATTTTCATTTTTCATTCTGTGCGACTGTGTTGGCGAGTGGCGGGAGACTGAGAGTGAGAATCGGAGCCCTCTGAGAAGCAAGAACTGGTTATTCAACTGATTCAGCTTCAAGCCTTCAAGCAAATTTGACCAGGTAGGTTTCCGTTTTTATTTTTTTAATATTTTATTTGTTTTCATTGTGTAATGCGGAATGCCAGAGTCCAAACCCGACACACGGGAAGGGCATTAGAATTTAGAAATAATTTTAAAATTTAAATGTCTGGCCGTCTTTGCACCCGCAGTCACTGAGCTGTGTGGATTTTATTTTTTAAATGTCTAGTCGTCACGGGAACTCGGCACAGATGCCTGAAAGAGGTGTCCACTCATGGACTGCAACCAGTCCATGAGCGGACACCTCTTTGAGGCATCCGTTCCACATTTCTAATATTTCCCGTGTGTCAGGTTTGGACTCTGGCATTCCGCATTACACAATGAAAACAAATAAAATATTAAAAAAAAATTTAAAATTTAAATGTCTGGCTGTCTTTGCACCCGCAAATACCGAAATGTGGTGGATTTTATTTTTAAATGTCTCGCCGTTTCTGAATCAAGGATGGATGTTTTCAAAGGTGTCCGCCATGGATCGTCAGTAGCCCATGAGCAGACACTTTGGAGGCATCCGCTCCAGAGTTTGAGCGGGCTTGAGGCATCCGCCCACAGCCTGCGGAACTGTGGAACGGATGCCTCAAAGAGGTGTCCGCTCCATGGACTGTCATGGGGTGTGCCTAAATTTAAAACTAAAACTTAGTAAAATAAAAAAATTAAAATTTTTAATTTTTTTATAAATTTAATTTGATTATGCGGCATGCCTCTTGGGCCTTGGCTCTTTGTGCTCTGCAAAATGTGGAAGCACAGGCAAGGAATGTGAACTGTTTATAGTTTGACAGAAAATGTGGAAGCACAGGAAAGGCATGTGAACTGTAATTATGAATCATGACTATGAAATTTTGAAATTCAAATTATGAAACAACTAGTTCTCGTTCCAATCACAATGTCTATTAACTATTAAGTTACAAGTATATTTTCATTTTGATTTTCATTGTTTCAATGTTCACTAGTTCAATGAAATCATTGCAATATGTTTAAACTCTAAAATTTATTTATTCCTTAGGCTTTTACAGTTATACATCTTTTTATAACTAATTTTTCAAGTACTATATGTATTTCAGCGCACCGCCGCCCCCCCGCCGCCGTCCCCCCGCTGTCCCCTCGCCGTCCCCAAACTTAGGCCCCCCGCCCCCGCGCCCCCGAAACCCGTCCCCTGCCGTCCCCCCGTCCCCATCCCCGAAACTCGGTGGAACTATGCAATAAATAATCATGTTTAATTTGCACATTACTGATTAGTGATTGACTAAACTGTTCAGGCAGCAAGATATTCCAAATCACACATGGCTTTGCACTGTAAGATATTTTGCCCCAGCTTTAAAACGCATTTTTTTGCAGGGTTTCCTTCTAGTTTATACACAAAATTCAATATAAAGAACAGAGACTAAGATTCAACCAGAAAGACTGTTCTACTTGCATTTATGAGTAGCTTTTGTGAATGAGAACACAGCATTGCATGTTGATTCTTGTGAAGCATGTGTGACAATTTAAGAGATCAAGTCTATTATTAAAAGAAGTACATTAACAAGGGATTCAGGTATGATGTCCCAATCAAAAGCATGCGACCTACAGATCATATGGACAGCAATGAAAAGCAATCAGATTTCTTAGAATGTATAGAGATACCGAGTGTTTTTCAGATCACATCCTGGCCAGCACACCAACTTCCCATATGTGAGAAAAGGGACTTTTTCACTTCACTCATACATGTTGTCAAAGAATAAACCAAGCCTTGCCTATCTTCTAATACCAGAAGTACAAAATCTTAAAGAAGATCCTCTGGGTTGCCTTAAGTGTAAATATTCAATATGATGCCCATACATTGTCATCCTTTTACAAGTACTACATCATCAGAAAATATGTACTCAATATTACTGCTTTCTCTCAATCAATTAGAGATCTCTCCAGAATTTCTTAGGAATTGCAATGCTACATGGATAAATTGGTATTAGGTCTGCACAACAAGAATTGCGGCACAACTATTTCCAAGAAGTTTTTCGTTTGCTCTGCATATCTTATCTCAATTGTATTATTATTCACATAAATAAGTTTTTATGTTTTCACTTGCACGGTTGCACCCATTGCATTATGTCAGATCATGCACAAGAGTGTGGTCTACCGACTCTCTTACATTCCAGCATGAGCAATGTTTTATACTATAATAAATAGGTCCAAGCATACTTGATATCATGTTATAGGTGACCCAGATCTAATATCACCCTAGATTTACTAAACAAATAGCATATAATATTTTAACTTCAACAAGTTTTGAAGCTTGATAGCATAATGCCATGCTTTACCAGTTTAGAATATTGTGGGATTTCAAAATCATTATTCTTTAAAAGCTTGACCTTAAGATCTCACAATTCTGTCATTTAAAATTTTAATGACAGTACTTGCAGATAACATGTATTTGCAAGACCCAATCCATATTTAATGTTATGAAGGCCCTTTAATTCCCCAAGTTATCATATAATTAGCAACTAACCGTAAATAAGAGTCCAGTGGGTGGTAGAGGAATACTGAATAGTAATGAGAGGCACTGATAATGGAGGGCACTGGTAAACATGTGTTATGGCATTGTTGAGGGTCAAAATTGAGCAACAACCAACCACACAGTCAATGCAGAGTACCCAGACACAAATTGAAGAAAGAGAAGACTCTAACCAACTTCAATTTAATCCAGTGTTCCACGGGGACGCGTCCCCCCCAAAAAACATGAAGTGAGACGGGGACATTTCCGAGACGGGGAGACACCTGGGAAACGTCCCCCCTCCATTTCCTCACTAAGGGAGACGTTTCCCTGAAGTTTCTCATAGGGAGACACCTGGGAAACTTAGACGTCCCCCCAAACGTCTCCCAAGTCCCCTCCAAAAGTAAAAAGAAATTTAATAATATTTTTGTAATTTTATTAGAAAAATTAAAATCTAAAGTTTTAACATCATATAATGTTTTCAAAATGAAATTTTTTGTCATTTGTTTTGTCGTGCGACTGAGGTGAGCTTCCGCCTGAAGCGATTGAAGGAGACTCAAGAGAAATTGCTGCAAGGTTTTTAACTCTTTTCTTGGCGACTCAGGGCGTCAACCAAGTAAGATTCTCATTCTGCATTCATTGTTTTATTTGTCTTATTTTTATGTGTTTTATTTTTTAAATTTTTTTGGCCAGTGGCCCTGTGCCCTACCCTCCGCCCTGGCTTCCGTCTAGCATTCTAAAGAGCGGGTTTTATTTTTTTATTTTTTTTAGGGCACGGCATGCCTCAAAGGGATGTCAGCCCATGGAATACAATGACCGCGGGCTTCTGCAAATTTTAAAAATTAAATTTATAAATTTAAAAAACTTTAGAACATTTAAATTTTAATTTTGATTCTGTGCATATCCTGCAAATTTGCAAGCCTTGCGTTCCATGAGATGACATCTCTTTGAGGCATACTGTCAAAAATTTCACATGCTTCCACATTTTCAGATTCTGATTTTAAATAATAAAATATGAATATTAAATAGTAGTACTGTTTTTTTGCAGATTCTAAGATTCTGATAATACTGTTTTTTTTCTTTTTTTTTGCAATAAATTCTAAATTATAAATTTATAAATGTCTGATTTTGTTTTGAAATTGTTTTTTGCAGCATCATTTGACATTACCTGGTTACAATAAGGCATAATGAGTTCATCAATCAATAGAAGTAACAATGAGGTTGGGGGTGAAGAGGTTGAACTTGAAGCAGAAATTGGAAGTGGAAGTGAAAATGAATCTGATGATTCAGATTTTCAAATAGATGAGGGTGAACATGACTCAAATACTCAGACTCAAGCTGAAACACGTTCTATTGGGAGTAAAAAAGATACATGCCTTTCAAAAATCCTCCAAAGATATTGCAAGGGCCCCTTTGATCTAAAATCACCATTAAAACAATTTGCATCTAAGATGCCGACACAGCCTGGGACACGTGCGGGCACCAGAAAGTGGGAGTGCCACCTTTGTCATCTTGACTGGAAAGGGAGCATTACTAGAACTAATGCTCACTTACTACTTATTCGAGGCAAAGGTGTAGATGTTTTCCAAAAGGTGGAAAAAAATGCGAAGTATAGAGCTGAAATTTTAAAATTATGGGGTACTAATGAGGAAGCAACACCTATGACTGTTACACTGGCACATAGGAGTAAGAGTGATCAAATTGCAGCAGTTTCTACTTCTAGTTTGCAGAGTCAAAGGCCACCAAATCCATTCAGTTCAGGTGCAGGAGAGCCTAAGGGAAAACGTAAAGTGGCATCTTCAAGTTCACAACCATTGGTAGATTTATTTAATGCACAAGCAAAGGAAGAGGCAGATGATGCTATTGGCAAATTCTTCTTTGCCAATGGCATTCCATTCCATGTGGCTCGCTCTCCTTATTATAAGGAAGCTATGTCAAAGGTAATAAGGGTGGGACCATCATATGTGCCACCAGGGGAGACTAGATTGAGGACAACAATCTTGGATCAAAACTATTCCAAGATTAATATTTTGATGGTGAAGATGAAGAGAACCTGGGTCACAAGTGGATGTAGCATAGTCATGGATGGGTGGACGGACATTAGGCATCGTCCACTCATCAACATCATGGTCACATCTACAACGGGCCCTTATTTCCTTAGGGCATTTGATTGTTCAGAGCATAGCAAGGATGCTCATAATCAATTCCAGATCCTCAAGGATGCCATAGAGGAGGTTGGGCCACAAAATGTGGTGCAGGTAGTGATAGATGCGGCCCATGTGTGTAGAGTTGTAGGGAAGTTGGTTGAGGCAACCTATAGACACATTTGGTGGACTCCTTATTGTGTGCATGCTATGAATAACGCACTTAAGGACATGGGTAAAATCAGCTGGATCAAATCAATTGTGAGTGATGCTAGAGATGTGCAGATGTTTATCTACAACCACCATACTTCACATGCACTTTTCAGGACCTTCTCCAAGAAGGAATTCCTAAAACCTGTAGAGACTCGGTATGCATCATACTTTATTCTCTTGGAGAGTATGCTTGAGTTGCAAGAGCCATTGCAACTAATGGTAATGACATCAGAGTGGAACCGATAGCTTGAGTCGAAGACACAACAGGGGTTGAGGGTTAAGGAGGTGGTGAAGAATGATGTCTTTTGGGCTGATGCCAAATATATTGTCTTCATCATTGATCCGGTCTCTAAAGTTATTAGATTTGGGGACTCTAATGCACCTTCCCTTGGAGAGGTATACAAGTGCATTGATTTCATGCTTGATCAAATGAAGGCTAAAGTGCGAGAGGACCCCACAATGCAATTCTACACCGAGCACATTTATCCAATAATTCAGCATAGATGGGAGAAGCTCAACACTCCCTTACACATGGCTGCCTATGCATTGAACCCAAAGTGGTATGTGCCACGTCCCGACAGAATAACACCTATAGAGGATGCTGAGGTGAAGGAAGGGTTCATGAAGGCCATTGACAGAATGTATGATCCTATAGAGGCCAACTTGCTTCATACGGAGTGGACAAAATTTGCCACTCTTTGGGGATATTCAGAGGCAGCCAAGGTAGATTTGGAGACTATGTCAGAGGAGGACCCCAAGTTGTGGTGTACTATGCATGGGCCTAGATCTTTGATTACTATTCTAGCCATTCGTTTGCTGTCCCAGGTTTCTAGTTCTTTTGTTGTTGAGAGGAACCGATCCACTTATAGCTTCATCCACTCCGTTAAGAGGAATAGGCTTACTTCTAGGAGGGCAGAGAAGCTTGTGGTTGTACATAGTGCTTACGTCTATTTGACTACAACACAACTACATACAAGGAGAGTCCAGCAACCAGATGGGATGTAGAGCCAAAAGAGCCAACATAGATAGATGATGATCCTACACAGACAGGGCTGGTTGGTATTGGTTTAGATGAGCTTCAACATGTGGAGTCCAGCAGTTCCAGTGATGAGGAGATTGGCATGGAGCTTGGAGATGATTAGATCATTAGAGGCATAAGGCCATTAGCCTAGAGCCATTTACTATTAGTATTTACTATTTTGTTACTTGTACTCTGTTTTTTAAGTTTGAAGTTTGAACATTGATGATACAATGATACTTGATTGTAATTATGATTCATCAATCATGATTATGAAACTCAAATTATGAAACATCTAGTTCTTGTTGCATTTTCCAATGTCTATATTTTGATTTTCATTTTGATTTTCAAATTCAATGTTCAGTGGTTCACTAGTTCAATGAAACGATATATTATTGCAATGTGTTATTGTGTTTAAATAGTTAATCTTTTAAGTTTTAAGTTTTGTTTTTATGTGTTAACTTTACTTATTCCTTAGGCTTCTACAGTTATGTAATTATATTGTTATACATCTTTTTATAACTAATTTTTCAAGTACTATATGTATTTTAGCGCCGCCGCCGTCCCCCTCACGTCCCCAGACTTAGGCCCCTCGTCTCCCATCCCAGAAACACATCCCATGCCATCCCCCCATCCCCGTCCCCGAAACTCCATGGAACACTGATTTAATCTACTTGGCAAAAAAAGAAAAGTTAATCAAAGTTACCAGACTTGACACAAAACTGGCAAGTCTACTGAATTGCAGTCTAGGCAGGCCTTAATGAGGCTCACCCACCCATTTTTCAAAATACGATGAGTCTGGCTAACTCACCAATTTCTTCTAGACTTGCAGGTCCCACTATTAAGACTTGACCAATACACAAGACCGAAGTCACAATGTTCATGTCCATGTTCAAGTTCAATGAAGATAAAATTTGGACCAAGTTCGATCACTCATAAAATAAGGAAAAAAAATTGTAATAAATTTGAACAATATAAATATATTATTCTCAATTTAAAAAACTAAATTTTAATTTTAATTTACTACAATTTGAATAAATTTTAAAATCTATGATCCATGGAATCTTGGAGCAGGGGGGTGGGGGAACAACAGGGTACATCAGTGTAAATATATATAATACTTACAAAATAATTATAAAAACACATATAAGGAATAACAAATAAACTTTGAAATACTCAAATATATTGCATTGAACAATGAAAATACTAAATATCAGTATAAATATTTATATTATATTCAAAATGATGATTACACTCAAAATTCAAATACAACTGGCCAATGGTTGAATGCCTTTAATCATCATTCTAAAGTCCACACCAAACACTTTATCACTTTAACTATTGGAATCCTCAAGGTCAAGATCCTCCAAAACAATACCAATCAACCCTATTTGTCCCACATCATCATCAACTTGGGTTGGCTCCTCTGATTGGGCTATTGGACTTTCCTTGCATGTAAGCATGTTGCAGTCAACAAAATGCAAGTTGCAAGGCGCTATGTATAACTATAAGCTTCTTCACCCTCCTATTGGTAAGTGTGTTCCTCTTAATAGAATGGATGGAGCTATAAGTGGACTAGTTCCTCTCAACAACAAAATAACTAAGAATTTGAGACAGCAAACAAATCTAGAGTGGTTGTCAAAGAATTAAGCTCATGCATAGTCCACCACAGAATTGGGTCCTCTTGTGCCAGTCACCGTATCCAACTTGACCTATTCTAGATATCTCCTAAGAGTGGCAATTTTTGTCCACTCAATAAGAATGATGTTGGCATTTGTAGTATCCCACATCTTCTAAATAGCCTTCACGAACCCTGCCTTCTCCTTAGCATCTTTTATAGAGATAGCTCTACCACACCTTTACAAGTACCAATTTGAGTTTTAATGCATAGGCAGCCATGTGGAAGGGAGTGTTGAGTTTCTCCCAACTATGATGAATGATTGGCTAAATATGTTCATTGTTGAACTACAATGTGGAGTCTTCCTCTTGTACAATGGCCAAATGCACTCATACACCTCTCTAAGGACAAGTGCATTTGCGTCCCCATATATAATGGCTTTAAAGATTGGAAAAATGATGGCAACAATATATATTGCATCAGCCCGATATATGTTACTCTTCACCGCCTCCTTCACCCTCCCCTACTTTGACTTAGAATTGAGTCACCAATTCAACTCTATTGTCGTGACCTAAGTCACAGGATTCGCCGAATTTCATACTTGAAATTCGAAATTCGGCGAACTTCAACAAAACTTTTAAAAATCGTTAATATTCGCCTTTATATTCGTACGGTAAACAGGCCATGAAGTTTTTATTGAAGTTTTTAGGTTTACAAACTCCACTTGGCGCTGGGGTCCCCGAAATATGATGCACACGATGAGACCGTCGAAGAATACCAGTCGGACCAACAGTTACACTTTCGTTTTGATTGCCAGGGTCTTCCGTCGCGATCTGTTGTTTCTTTCACTTGTGGTTTTGTCCGGCTTCTTAAAATCTTTGACCTTTTTGGCTTTAAATAGTCGCCTCAAAGGCAAGAAATTCACGGCCTCAAGAATAACCGCGACCTGCACACAACAAATCACGCGGTTTTTTCCAAAACCACGTCCTCCACTAGAGAAATCACGCCTATAATGGACAAATCGCGGCCTCACAGATGCAGTTCTTACCTCCAAAGAGTAAAAATGCAACTCCATCGGGCCAAAATGGGTCGATTAGGTTACTTTTTAAATTCAATGTCTTTATAAAATGTAACTCGTCATTTATATTTCTAGTAAAATATATTTTCTAAGATTAAGTATTATTTTATTTGAATTGAACTTTTATTAAAAATTTAAGATTGAATATATTTATATTTAATATTATTTTCTTTTATTGTTTTATTGAATTCTATTTTTAATGTGAACATTTAATATAGCACTTGGGATCTCGGTGCCATAATATAAGAAAAGTCTAATTTTAATATATATACCTACAATCTCGTGCTAATTCAAGAAAACTGTGAGAATAATATTTTAATATTTTATTATTTAATAATTATATTTAAAGTTCAATAGTTTTAATTTATTAATATAGTATCATTAGTTATATTTATTAAAAAGAAAAAAAATTTGACATAAGGCGAATTTGATCCGAATTTTATACTTTTCGAATTTTTTCCTTGCCGAATTTTATCCGAATTTCATTGTTGCCGAATTCGAATTCGAATTCGAATCTTGTGACTTAGGTCGTGACCATCAATTGCAATGTCTCTTGCAAGTCAAGCATCCTCTCCAAGACAATAAGTACAATGCATATCTAGTCTCTACATATTTCAAAAAATCCTTCTTGGAGAAGGTCTTGAAGAGTGCATGTCAAGTGTGGTGTTTGTAGATAAACCTCTACACTCCGCTCGCATCATTAACTACCTCTTTGATCCACATGATTTTTCCCATGTCCTTCAGTGAATTATTCATGGCATGCATACAAGGAGTCCACCAAATATGCTTGTAGGCCACCTCAATCAATTGTTCTACAACTTTGCACACATATGTTGCATCTATCACTACTTGCACCTCATTCTATATTCCAAATTCCTCAATAGCATCTATAAGGATTTGGAAAAAAAATCAACATCCTTGGGGTCCCTAAATAATCAATTTCCCTAAGGAAGTAAGGACCCTCTATACATGTGACCATGATGTTCATAAGTCAACGATGTCTTATATTTGTCCACCTATCCATGACTATGTTGCATCCACTAGTGACCTAGGTAGTCTTCATTTTCTTCAACAGAATATGAATCATGGAATAGTTCTTATCCAAAATAGTTGTCTTTAAATTTTTCTCCCCTAGTGTCACATATGATGGCCGCACTCTAATTAACTTTGCAACAACCTCCTTATAATGAGAGCGAGCCACCTCACCATCAATGGAATGTCGTTGGCAAAGAAGATGTTGGCAATGGCATCATCTACCTCATCCTTATTTTCCACATTGTATAACTCTACCACTGTATTTGCAACATCACTACTAGTAGTCATTCTACATTTCCCCTTAAGCTTTGTTGCCCCTTCTACAAGATGGAAAAGAACAAAGTCGTAGCTCTTGGGAAGTTCTAATACTAGTAGTACGGCATGGCAAAGTACCAGGTACAAGTGTTTGGTCTTCACCACAACCCCATAATCTATTTATTACAAATCTTTTTTCAAGTGACAATTCCTTACATCCATCTACACCTTTGCCACAAATGTGAAGGTGTGCATTAACTCTTGTAATGCTGCCTTGAAATTCAAGTTTATAGAAATGACATCTCCACAACCTTGCACCTTGTTGCCCCATGTTTCGCTTCTAACTTGGTTGCAAATTGTCTTAAAGGGAACTTCTTATTGAAGAGAGCCTTGGCAAATTCTTTTAATAACTTTGATGGGTATAACTAAAAGGTGCTTCAAAGTCTTAGATTCAACCCCCATAGGCTCTTGTTTACCCTCTTCAGCACTCATGCTATGAGGAGAACTAGAAATTATGCATGAGTCCAAAAACACGAGGATTTTGTTTTTGTTTTTCTTACTTTAGGTCACACAAAGCACAAAAGCAAAGGATACACAAAAATAGGAATCCTTGTCCTTCAATCTTTGTCAAACAAGGATTCCATTTTTGTTTTTCTTACTTCAAGTCACACAAAGCACAGAAGTAGAGGATACACAAAAAACGAAATCTGAGTTTGATTAGTATTGAAAAATTAAATCTTGATCAACTATTCAATAATTCATGCAAATTTGCAAATAAACATTTCAAAATTAATTAATTTTAAGTTAATAAATAGGTTAATAAAATCTAAAATCTAAAATCTATAAATGTAAAGTTAATACTTAAACCCCTAAATGTTGTTTTTAAAGTTGTCTAACTATTGTTTTGGTAAAAACGACAGTTCAACAAACATTAAAACAGCATTTTATAACCATAAGCGATTTTCTGAACAATTTATGATTTTATTGATTATTTAAAGTGAAAAAAAAAAACCAAAAAAACTATTAGATAATCATTTATTTCAGATTTAGCCTTTAGGAATGAACAATTAAAATAAAAATTTCAAATCCCAAAAGATGAAGGGCCATGGCTTACCTTGAAGGATTGATGACTTCCAGCTTGACCAATGTGTTGAAACTTGAACACTTGGCACTTGCTCTTCCTCTTGCTACTGCTCTTCCTCTTGCTAGCTAATGCCCTCACTTTTGCTATACGACTAGGAACCTTGCTCAATGCTTCCAATCTTTGATAGTGATTTGGAGTGAGAACATGAGGAGTAGTTATAGTTCTTTTGGAGTGTTTAGGGTGTCAGTAGGGCCCATAAACTTTTAAAATTAGAATTGGGGGCACAAACATCATAAAAAATGTGATTTTTTTTAAATTGTTTTTTGGAGGTGTTTGACACAAGGGCGAATGACAAACATGGAGACACATGAGAAACCTAGGAATTTCCCTAAGGTCCTAGGGATGTCTAACGATCCCCCCAACGTCCCCAACAAGGGTGACATATAAGAGACGTCCCCTCTTTGAGGGAGGCATGCTAAGGACATCTTGTGCCTAGTGCTAGCAATGGGGGAGCAATGGCGAGACATTTCCTAGATGTCCCCAAGTCTCAAGAACATCCTTGTCTCCAAAGACATCATTTTTGGGGGAATAATATTTAAATTTTTATTTATTTATTTTTTATCATTAAACGCTGCTAGGGGCAGCACCCTGTATTGATTTTTAAGAAGATTACATGAGTTCATCAAAAATACTGGGAGGCCTTTTCTGTAATAGTGACCAACCTAGAGAATCTAGCTATCCATACCATGATTCTACAGCCAAAATTCTGGGAGGCCTTTTCTGTAGTAATGGCCAACCCAGAGCTACTACCTATACAAAGAAAGAGATTACATAGGCTTGAATTAACCAAACACCACATCCGGGACTGACTCAAAAAACCATAATCCACTGCTAGTGTAACACTTAACTACATGAAAATAACTGCGATGACAAAAAAACCATCCTACTGGTCAGCGAACCGTTGCAGCCAGGTGTTGCTCAGAATTCCTCGTCTTCATCCTCTGACTCGCGCCTTTTCAAATACACCTTGTAGTTAGCGATCACAGGGCAGTCTACACCACATTTCTTGTGCGTTGGGCTCTTGGCCTTCTCTTCTAGGTCTCGTTGAATGTTTTCCCACCATTCTTCTCCTTCACCCAAGTCTCAGTCTTCGTCATCTCCTGTAGCTATCTCCTCCTCCAGCCCCTCGTCCACAATGTACCTCATTACCCAGCCACGGGGAAGATTGGTGGTCAATTTCGCAACTTTGAGGAAGAAGACATTTCTATCCCTCTTTGCCCATAATTGCTCAAATCCTTCCGATCAATAGTGTGAATCAAGGGAAACTTCATCACCTCACGGCCTCTCATGCGCAACATGTAATTTTGCGGCATAGGAATTTAATTCTGGTCATCCACATTATCCAGCGCTACGTCTATATCGCCTATCCAAGCATGCACAAAGACCATCTGGGTCAGATTTTTACCCATTGCCTTTGAGACACCCATGTGTAGAAGGACCGCGAGAAACATTGCCAAGATCTTCGTGTTGCCTCTAGCTCTGTGATAGGCTTTTAGGAATTCTGGCCCAAGCACTTTTTTAGTTGCCCACAAAATGAGCGGATGAGAGGATTGCAGCAATCCTTGTAGTCGTTTGTCCGTTACCTCCCCTTTGAAAGCCTGCATTTGCCTATTAGTGTCTAGTGCCAATGGCGTCTCCATTTCTCATAAATTTAAAAATTAAAATCTAACCTAAAAACAAGTGCCATGTACTGGCTAGTACTTGCCTTTATAGTATTTTAAATTTAATAAAAATAAATATAAGTTTTGTTAATGTGAATAAAATTAAATGTTAATTTTGTTAGTTATAGTATTAACATAATATTTAAAAATGTCACATTAATGTTAATTTTTATTAAAATTATATATAAATAATTAATCATTATAATATAAATTGTATGATAATGTGCACCTATATTATAATTTAATGGAATAAAAAGGTAGTTGCATGCATTTATATTAATATTAATAATTATTATATATTAAAATTTTAAATATTATAAAGATATTATAAATAAAATAAAAAATCAAATGATAGTATAATATAATTAAAAGAAAAAAATGATAATTATATAAATATAAAATTTATCTAATAATTATGTTAAATATGTATAATACACTATAAATTTATTATATTATATTAAATAATATTTATCGATTATATAATATAAATTTAAAAAATTATTTTTTAAATTATTTTATATTAAATAAAATATAAATAAAATGAAATGATTATATAACATAAGTATATGAAAGAATTAGATAATAATTATTAGAAGATAAAATTTATATAATAGTTTGTTAAATAACAATATATATGGTAGAATTTATGTGAAATATAAAAAATTAAATTTATTAACTGTCATAAATAATAATAATAATAATAATTTACTCAAAATAAACATGTAAATATAATATTTAATATTAAAAAATTAATAAATTTTAAAAAATAAAATTAAAAATTACATTAAAAAAAATTCAAAAACCCATTGACAATAATTAAAACTTTAAACAAATACTTTTATTTATTAAAAGTTTGAAAGAATGCACAATTTTTATGTTTAGTAGGGGCTTTAGCTTTCCAAGTAGTTCAGCTTTAAACTTAATAAAATCGTAGATACTAAAATATTTTTTATTTTCAAAACTTGTTAAAATTAAATCAGAAACCTAAATCAAAAAAATCAAAAATGTGCCAAGTAAAGATAGAAATCAAAATGCTTAGGAAATAGCATTATCAGGAGCATCCCTTGATCAATCAAGTGTACAAAAATAAAGTTATATTAAAGATGCCACTCGAAGCCAATGCCACTGCTGCTGAAGTCACTCCAGATGTCACTACATATCTCTGACCAGAGTGCACAATTAAGTAAATCACCTTCAGCAAATACACAGGTAAGTATAAACCCATGGTCACGAAAAAAGGTAAGAGTATCTTAAGAAGCAGCAACTCAAGAACAGAATAGAGACACAGATAGGATGTATTTTCGCAGACAGGCTGCAAATCAACAAACTTTATTACCCCTTCCTTCAAAAATTTGTATGGCCATGTTGGTACAAATCTAATGGCAATTTACAACAATTTTTATTATTATTATTTTTCACATTCACCGGATTTCAATTTTTTATGATGAAATATGGCAACTGTGTGACTTAGCATATAACCACAAAAAAAAAAGAGAAAAAAAAACCTCTTCTGTCTTGAAACATCAACCTAGACCTAAAACAATGAACAAAAGACAAGCACACTAGTATGATTTTGAGCAGCAACAAAGCATACAAAGTGCATTTGGTGAATTTGGAGGAGCCCACAGTGCATTTGAAACAGCACATGATGCATTTGGAGCAGCAAAAAGTGAATTTCACACAGCAATTTGAACAGTATGACTTAACTCTGTGATTTCCTTATTCCTCTGCACACTTAGTATCCCATTTTACATTTTCTCTTTCCATTATAGAACAAGAAAAACAAATAGGACAAAATAAAGAGAATTTATTATCCTATTCATTTTTCCCAATTTTTCTTGTTCTATAGACCATTCTTTTTCTCATCTCTCTTAATTTTCTTTTAAATCCACAACAACAAAAATCCCCTTACTTTCTTGTAGTCTATTTGCAAATCATCTTAGTGTCAATACCGATAGAAAAAGGACCCAGACCCTTGTTCAAAACACCACCCTAGGTGCTAAGAAAAGAGAATTGACTTGCAATTATTGCAAAACCAAACTTAGCAGAGGAAGCATTAATCGCCTAAAATTCCACCTTGCCTCGTGGACACAAGACCCATTGAAGTTGTGAGAGAGTTGAGAACACAATTAGAGACCTTTGAGGAAATAATAAGTGAAAATTACACTTGCAAACATGCAGCCCTTGAATGACAGTGTTTACAAACACTGCAGTCTGCATATTTACAAACCCAGTGCATGCAATTTCCAATGGGAAGGGCTTATGTGGTAAACAATTGAAGCTTTCATGACTAAGTCCTCATTGAAACTACCAAAGTGCCGTTGGGTAAAATATTATCTCCAACACTGAATGCAGCATATCCCAAGGCTGTGTGGAGTGATTTTGACTGAAGAAATACAATACCCTTCAGCCATGTGGGATCAAAGGTGAAGGCTACCTCCCCGAGACAAATTTATGAATAAAAAAGATTCAATGCAAGTGTAAAGTTGTGAAAGTACTCTTATTATTTAATTTGATGCAAACTTAGCAACTAATCATGACAAATGAGGTGTTTGTCAGACAGCTTGTCAACAAAATATGATATGAATCATGAAGAGTGATCCTAAAATATCAATAATTTAAAAAGTTTGCACTAAGTTTTTATCCAGAAACTCTCTTGCAACAAATGATGGACTGTGAAATATTAAAGCATGTAAAGAAGGATGTTTTGATACCAATGAAAAAGGTAATGATAGGAAGCATAACTGGATGCAAAGAGTGATAGGGCTAACCATGCAGTCTTAGGATGGTGGCGTTTACAGGCAATGCATGTATAAAAGATCAGTTCAAGTGTTATACAATGGAATGGACTTAACTTGTAAATCGTCAGAGCTGTCATTACAAAGCCCAGATTTAAGTACCCATAGTACATATTTTTACTTTTGTTGTGTATAAAACTCCAACCTACATTGGATGCAGCATAACCTCATAAAATATTAAATGTTGTTGAGTAAAATACTGCGACCAACATTGATTGCAGCAAACCCCAAGGGAATAGGTAGTGTGCAAGTCCCAAATGACATTCACTACAGAGGTGCCCCTCACTTGTAGAAATAAAGTTGAAGCTCACTATGCAACCCAAAGTTATCAATAACAAAAAATCCATCGCATGTGCAATGTTGCTTGATCTCTTCAATCACTTGATTTGAGATACATTCAGCAACGAATACAAGGATAACTGCAAACAATATGATACACAGTGTGGTTGATGGCTGCATGACTTTTATGGAAGTCAAGATGTACGGCTACGTTCTGAGAATAATCCTTCGACCAAAAACTAGCATTGTGTATCAACGCCATGAGAACCAACAATAATATAAATCGTTGTCTCTGAGGACAAAGACACCTGTGATCCGAGCTAGCTCTATTTTAGGAAGAAGTATTCCATATAGACATTTTGTAAGATTGATGTAACATTTTTTTTGGAAATAGATTTATATATTATATCACAAATATTGTACAGTTTATTCAAAAAAATCAAAGAACTGAATGGCATCATATCCCAAAAGCTCCAAACCGGGCCAAACCCAGAATATACTTTTATGATCTTCAAAGTAATAATATGCATATTTAAAGAAATTTATTTTTAAAAAATTAAGAGACGAGAGGCGTGCCTGGAAGTGAAGAGTGAAGGGATTCTTAAACCCTCGTTTTGGCAGTCTTCTTCGAAGAGGAGTTTGGCCACCTTCAAAGCCTAACTTAACACCGCTTCTTGCCCTTTGCCCCTTGTGCCCTCTCCCTGCCGTTTTCCCCTTCCCTGACCCTATTCCCCTGCCCTTCCGCGTCTTCTTCTTCCTCGCCCCTTTGTTGTCGCTCAAATCATTCAGCGCAAGAAGGGTTATATTCCTCCTACCATTGCTGCTACTGTGATGGTACAATCCACTCCATCTAGGGTTTGTAAATGCTGCTGCTGAATACAGACTCCTTACTCCATTGTAGAGCCCATTTGAAGAATAAAATGAAGACGATGACAAAAAAGAAGAAGGAGGAGAAGAAGAAGAAGAAGCCGCTGTTGCCGCTTCCTTGGCCCAACGAGACAACCTTTTGACGAATAGTAATCTTGAGGCCATTTTTTGCTGCTTTAAAGTGGTTGTTTAGGGTTTTAGCTGCTTATATATTAGAATTTAGTCTGCCATAAGCAGCTGTGAGGTGAAAAACCTGACTCATTCGACATAGTCGATGAGAATTACTTAGATGTTGGCCGATGCTTGAGCTGAACTAAATGCTACACGATGCCAAACACTTGCTGTGCTTCGGCAAGTTCTATTCTGGCTGGGGCATGGACGCGGTTTCTGCAATATGCATGTGATTTGCATATAAAACTTAAAACTTCGGTTACGGTTCAAGCAAATTATTTGCTTGTCCTCATAGCCTTAAATTTTTTTGATGAATAGTGCTATATTCTCGTATTGAAATATTCACTAGCATATCTTCTTATTAAATAAGATATATAAATAACGTCGAGATATATCATTTTTAATGAGCTATTACTTTGTATTTATATTACATTTGTATTATTTTTAAAATTATAATATATTATGCTTATTATTATTGAAAATATTTTTTCCATAAATTTAATTATTTTTAAATTACATTAAATTAAATAATATTATTATTATTTACTTCCTTTTTCTCCTTCCCTACCTCTATCTCTTTATATTTTCACCTATCTATACCTTTCTATTACGTATCTCTATCACCTTCTTTCTCTCTCACTCTTGCCCCCTCTATCTCTATCTCGCTATGTCTCCCTCCCCCTCTTTATCTATACCTCATTATGTCTACCTCTGTCTCTTTCTATCTCTCTCTCTCTCTCCCCTTCTTCATTCTCTATCTTATTCACTTCATCTCTCCCTCCATCTCTTCTACTTTATATCTTTATCTTTATTCCTCACTCGATTTCCCTCTCACTCATCTCTCTATCTCTTTCTATCCATATCCTTATCTACATATATCTCCCTATCTCTTTATCTCTTTTCCTATCCCTCTCCATCTCTCTATATCACTGTCTATTTATCTCTCCCTCTCGTTCTCCCTCCCCCCTCTTCTCTTGCCATCTCTACATATCTCTCCCTCTTCCCCATCTTCTCTCTCCCTCTCTCTCCCCCCCTATTTATATCTCCCACTCCATCTCTATTTGTCTTTCTCGACTTCTCTCTAATTTTATCTCTTTATCTCTCTCCCCCTCTTCATCTCTCTATATCTCCTTATATCTCTATCTTTATATCACTCTATCTCTCCCTCTTCCTCCTTTGTATCTCTTCTTCTCTATCTATCGCTCTTTGTCTCTCTCCCTCTATCTCCCTATCTCTCTATCTTTATTTCTCCATCTCTCTCTATATCTCCATCTATTTTTCTCCATCTTCCTCTTTGTTCTAAATTCATCTCTACCTATATCTATTTGTCTCACTCTTCTTTTGTCACTCTATATTAATCTCTACCACTATATTCCTCTCTGCCCTTCCATCTCTAGAAATGTCTCCCTCTCTCTACCCATCCATCTCTCTCCCTATCTCTAGAAATGTGTCCCTCTATCTTATTCATTACATCTCTCCCTCCATCTCTTCTACTCTATATCTTTCTCTCCATCTCCCCCCTCTTCTTCTCTCTCCCTCTCTACATATATCTCCCTCTTCCTCGTCTTCTCTCTCACACTCTACCTATCTCTCTCCCTCTCTCTCTCTCTCTCTTTATCTCTCCCTCTCTTGCTCCCTCCCTATTCACCTATCTATCTTTATATCTCAACCTCTCTCTCATTTTATCTTCCCATATATCTCTATATCTATGTCTTTCTATTCTCATTTATCTCTCTCTTTCTCTCCCCCCTACTTCTATCTCCCTCTCCATTGTCATTTGTATTTCTCTACTTCTCTCTATTTTTCTATCTTTATCTCTCTCCCTCTCCCCCTCTCTCTATATCTCCTTATATCTCTATCTTTATATCACTCTATCTCTCCCTCTCCCTCCTTATCTCTTCCTCTCTATCTCTCCCCCTCTATCTCCCTATCTCTCTCTATATCTCTATCTATTTTTCTCCCTCTTCCTCTCTCGTTCTATATTCCCTTAAAATAACCTATCAAAAACAAAAACAACAAAATATAGCTTTGACCATTTATATAAACTTCTGAAATATCAATTTTGTGGTAGGTCCAGGTTTATGTCTTTTAGGACTTTCACATGGCGTCTCCAAGTCAAATAGAATTAATTCATTTTCTCGCTTGAACAAAAGATGTCTGACTAAAATCTCCTTTTTGTAAGTTCAAACTCACCAAGTTTCAATAGAGTAAATCAAATTTACAAAAATTCAAGTTGAACAAGATGCATTTCTGCAATAACAATATGTATAAAGTCTTAGCTTTTGAGGAATTTGGTTGGTGATATGCCTCGTTGTTACTGCCATTTAAATATTAAATGATAATTCAAAAGAAAAAAAAACATAAGTCCGTAGGGATTCTATTCTTCATTTCCTTTTTTCTATTGTTTGCAATTTTGAATCACCTAGTTAATAAAATTTCATTCAAATTATACACAATTTTTTTTAATATTCCAATAAAAAGATATAAATTTCATATTTAAATCTTAAAATATTATTTTTACATGATCCTATACATAAAAATTAAAATACAAATGATATATATTTTAAAATAAAGTAAAATAACTCAAATATTAAATTTTCTATGCATCCTCCATGATGCATAATGTAGTGAGTGATCCATATAAATTAATGAGCCTCCACTTCAACTATCTACTGGTCAAATCTTTGCGGAAATTCACATCAAAAGAATTTAAGAAAACTAATCTTCAACGATTTACAATTCCATTTGTGCAGCTAAGAAAAATTTGATAATATTTTAGATCTGCGGGTGTAAGCCCCATCCATATGCAATGGCTTATTATATTAAAACCGAAAATCAAAAGATGTAATATATTCACAAACTGTTTAAATCACCACTTAGTGGCTCAACAAGTAATTCCTAATATGCATCTTTGTTACGGTTATGGTGGCAAATATAAATGCCTTTCATTAATAGTTGAAATTGCCACTTAGTGGCTTCTAAAAGATGTTTGAAGTGGTGCCACTATGGTGGCCTTAATTATGGTTTCAATGCAATAAAAATGTGCCTACATTTAAGCCTTCGACGGAGGCACTCATGCCCACAAGACACATAATTTATGGTATTTAAACTACCTCAATACTATGGCTTTTATGCCATTTAAAATGCCTTTATTTTAGCCTTTATTCATGCCTTTGTTGGAGGTTTTTTTAAGTAGTTATTATATTATAATGGTTTTTTTTTTGTTCTTATTTTTTTTTATTATTATTAATATCAAAATTTACACAAAAAATAAATGAAGGGTGATGATTTCAAGAATTCTCCTTGATTTAAGGTAGAGTTTTTCTAAACACACCAAATGCCATTGTAAAACGTCTCTCGACGTAACAAGAGACGCAGTTGCCTCATGTTCTTGCCAATTGTGAGGTTTGTTTAGTTGTTTGAATGATTTATTTGATACGAGTTAGGGATGCATTTTTAGTGTTTAACATTGTGTATTCATTTTTTATTTTAATCTTTGATGTGAGTAAAAGTGTTACTTATTATAAGAACAAACGTAATTTAAGTATTATTCTTTGCAAATATTTATGAATAAGAATATGTACTCATAGAGTTAGCATCATTTGATAGGAATCATTTAACTTGAAATTTTATATAAATAATTTTGCATATAGCAATTGATATGTATTATCATAAATAATTATACAACTAAAGTTTGTAGTTGATGTTATTATAAATTTTTGAAAACAATCAATAGATTTGTAACAGACATGTTGAAGCAGAAAAGATAGTTGTTGTTGAGATGGTAGATGTGCAATATTGTCCCTTTTTGTATCTCATTTGCTTCTTGCAAATATTGTATTGAGATAGTTGTTAGAGAATCATTACTTATTATAGAACAGTTTTGAATGAGTAGATAGATGCATATAATGAAAATGTTTATACTAACCTTTTCAAAGGATTTGTTGATTATTGTTGAACAAGATTGGCATTGATTATGACATTGTTATGGTTCAATGTGAAGTGGCCTATTGTTGTGAAATCATGCAACATGAAGATGACAACAGATTTATCTTCAATGTATTCTTCATAAGTGGTGTTGTGCAAGTCAAGCATCAACATTTGAACAATGGATTTATCAGCAGAGCAATGTATTGTCTGCTTGTTGTTAGATATAAGGATGGTTTTTAAATAAGGGGAATATATATAAGTCACATCTTCATTACATCTAGGACAAAAAGCAACTTGTTCTTCCAGTGTTCCATAATTTTCAAACTTATAATTGCATTTTGCACAGAATGCATGGAAGGGATTTGATAACCGGTTGGCCACTTTCAACATTCCATCTATCTGTAACAAATATTAAAAGTGTATTGTTAAGTAGAGAAAAAAGTTAATTGTAAATTTAGAGATTTAACAATTTTCAAATGATTACCTCAAATGTTGTTTGGAGGAATCTCTTCAGCCTTTCTACTGTCCTTTTGTTATTTAGCTTGCAAATATATGTAGATTGGACGGCCAAAAGCTTGTTT
This sequence comes from Sequoia sempervirens, assembly GCA_007258455.2. Lineage (NCBI taxonomy): Eukaryota > Viridiplantae > Streptophyta > Pinopsida > Cupressales > Cupressaceae > Sequoia > Sequoia sempervirens. The sequence continues at coordinate 181,791 of VDFB02169724.1, read as the reverse complement.
TATGCTTCTTTTTATTTTGCAATATTTTTGAATAACAATATTGGAAATTTGTTTTCTCCCACTTCATTTTCTATCTCCAAGAACTGTTGTCTCAAATTCTCATGTACTCGAATTTGTTTGTCAATGTCAAGTAAATTAGAGTTTTTTTTTGGATTTTAATGATAGAAAGAAGAAAATAGTAGATGTAAAGTAGTTAAGGAGAAGAGATCAAGACATATTTGTACTTGTGCTCTATCCATATCTAATTCTCCATCTTTTATTTCAATCAAATTTTGGGAAGTTGTTCTTTTTGTGGAGATTGCCATTGTGCCCATTGTTTCGATGGTATAGTTACTTGTACTTGTTAGTAATTGCTTGATTGTCATTTCTAGTATGAAGTTGTATTGTTCACATAGTTGGGGTATGACTTCAATTATTGTTGATTCTTGGAAAATGATTAGGAAATCACAATCTTCACAGTCGTAATCTGTTTTGTGAGCTATTTGAAAATCTGATACACGTATTGTTGATCCTAGAATTATTTTGTTTTCATGTTGTTTTACAAGATGCCCATTAACATTTAAGGTGATTGCCATTTATGCTTTAGCATCTATTAGGTATGCGCAAAGTACATCATGAGTTTGGTTTACTTTATCTAAGTTGGATTTGTATACTACAATTATGTCACCTTCAAAAATATTACTAGCTTTTCTAGCATTGAGATCTTCAATGGATATGGAATTAATACTTTTACTTTTTGATTTGTATAGAATATAATAGAAATGCTTTAATATTGAAACATTGAATACATATAGTGTAAATATAATTAATGTGTGGTGATTACCTTTTTCCAGTTTGTTCTTGATTCAGTAGTACTTGTTTGCTTGTTCTCTTGCTGCTTTCCATTGATTTTTTGTAGCAAAATTTTGTAGTTTTCAATTGTATTCAAAAGTTTGAGCATGGTATGCAAATAATAAGGTTCAACTGAATACATTGCATTGTTGCAAGAGATGGATTCTTTCTATGCAATTCTAACTATAAAATAAGTAGAATTGAAAATCTTAATATGTTTACTCAAAAAATATATTGAGGTTTAAGATATAGTTTATGGATAAGCAAAGATAGTACATATAGATGTTAATTGCATTTAAATTTGTGATTTGATTTGATGTTTATATAAATAGGATCATGATCACTCCAATATGCTTGTGATTTGTAAATATAATATATTTGTGTTTTGTAAATATAATATGTTTGTGTGTTCATATTACACCAAATATGGTCAATTAGTGGTTTTGAAACTTTTAAATTATCTAGCAGAAAATGCATATTAGAATTATGCATATGGTTTAATAAAAAAAAAAATTAGTTGGTATTCGTAGACATGTCAATGTTGAAGTAGCCTACAATATATAAGGTTGATGGTAGATTTGCAAAGGAGAATACTTCATTTGTTATTGTTATAATCTCTATTAGTGGTGTATTAGGTCTTGCATATAGATTACACATGTTGATTTCATTGGTTGTCAAAGTTATTGTTATTGTTATTGTTATAGCTTCTTCATTTGGTGTTTCATGTTACACTATTTTTGAAATTAATAGATTATTTTTAGTTAAAGTTGTTACACCATGTATGTGATTTGTTGAGAAATGATTGAAATTTTGGAATTGGTTTTTATGTTTAGATAGTTGCACGTATATGTTTCTTGTAGACAGATAATATCATATGACATCATTTCGTGGTCATTGAGTATGTCTTGAATAGGTTACAAGTATTCAATGTGGTTATTAGTAAATGTTTATCACTAATGTTTTGTACTTGTTCATTTTCAAATTGCCAATTTGTCATTGATTGTAGTCGTGAAATTTTGATGATCGCTTTTTTTTCACTTTGAAATGTTTTTGAGTAAAAGGTTTTAACAAAACTAATGTGCCAATTGTTTGTGTATGTGAAAGTGTCATATATACCAATCCATATTTGTTTATGCCTAAGGGATCAAATGCTAATGCTTGCATTGTAAGGCCTTGTGATCTGCGAATTGTACGAGCACATGCTAGTTGTATTGAAATTTGTTTTCTAATAGTCAATCTATTTTGATTGTATAGGTTTTTAGTAGGTTTGGCAATGCGGAGTATGAGTGTCCAACTTTTTTCAATGTAATTGCTATAACATTGTGCCAATATTTTGGCTTGTCTACATCCAACTTGTGAATCATTGAATTTGATCCAAACAATGTCAAAGTTATTGTATTTTTTGTATGCTTCAAATGTTCCATCTGATCCATTGACTAGCCCATCTTTAGTGTCGTAATTGCCAGCATACATTTCAACTAGCATATTTGGTCTTAATAGTATCTGAGATGGTAGATTAATTGAATATTCATACAATGGAATTGCAGTAAAATTATCATCATATTCGTCAATTGTGTTCAATATAATTATCTCTCTAGGTGTAATTGATAGCATTTTTTGATTGTGTTTGTTCACATCTTCTCTTTTATAGAAGAGGTAAGGGAATTTTGGGTCTAGTGGTGGTGAGCAGAAATAATTTTTATTTAAATAGTCTAAGTCCTCAATCCTTTGTGATCCAATTCTTATCTTGTTGAGTATTACAACAAACTTTTCATCTCTTTGTCGCATGGTTGATTGCAATGCATATTTTATATTTTGTTTCCAAAAGTTATATGGCAATAGTTCATTTAATGTTGGAGAATTATCAAATACTAGAGAATCTTGTACTAGTTGTACTTGGTAAAGATCACCACAAAAAATCATGTCAAGATTTCTAAAATAGTTGGTAGGGGTTTGCATTATGTCTCTTAATCATTTATCAATATAACATAGAAATCTTGCTCCAACTAGAGAGATTTCATCTATCAAAACAACATGAAGTTGTTGATAGTGTTTTGACATTGCATCCAATATGTTGGAACTCAACAAGATGAATTCTGACTTATTAAATGGCATGTGTAATGTTGAGTGTATTGTGATTCCACCTATGTTGTATGTTGCTTTCCCTATATAAGCAAGTATTAGGCCTTTTGTTTTGTCTGGATCATTATCAATAGATGTGTTGTATATGCGAAGTAGGGTTTGATATATGGATTTTGTAGTAAATGTCTTGCCTATTCCAACACCTCTTGTTAAGAACATGTGTAGTGGTGTTTTGTTGTTCTTTAATTTTTTCAATGCAACATCTTTTACGATTGCTTGTTGTTCTTTGTTCAACATTTGTCTCAATGTATATCATTCATTATTGTCTGTAATTTGAGGATGTTTTGCAATTTCAAAAATGTGAAATTTTCTATGTGATTTGTTGTATTTTACTGCTTCAATATCTAATTTTATGTTATATTCTTCTTTGTTGGATGTATGATTTTTAGAAAGGATATGATTTTCAATGTCATCGTTATTTGTATTAATTTCATCAATAGCTTTGTCAATGTCACCCCACATGGGGTTGATTTTGTAGTTGTATTTCATGTGATTTGTCTAATAATATTTTCATGATATAAATAAGCATTGTGCCATGTTTCAAAACCATTTATAAATGTTTTTTCACTTTGTGTAAATGGCATATATAGTAGTAATTGTTCTCTACAATGGTTTTCTAAGTCAATATTTTTGTTGAAGTTTACAAAATGTATAATATTTGATTCAACTTTACTTTGTAATCTTTGACCATTGTTGCTATATTTTGATACAAAATTTGTAAGACGAATGTGTGAAATTGTTGAAGGTCTTGCAAGATAGTGATCTGTCAATGATTTTGATGTTACATTTTCTAATTCATCTGGTTCTTTGCTTAGTTGTTTTGTTGATTTTAAGATAAATGTCCTCTCACCTTCGCTTCTTGTATCAATGAATATGCATTTTCTTGAGCTATAGTTTAATGGAAGTTATAAAGCAAGGTGAGTTGCTTGTTGTGAATACATTTGTTGTAAATTGAGTAATGCATTTCCAAGTTTTCTTATCATATTTATAGCATTGATATTGTTTTGCTCATGATCTTTACGAATTATTTTGAATGCATTTGTCATTGACTTGTATGCTTTTGTCATATAGGAGCTACAATACATTGTCGTGGCATATGCATTCAATACAAATTGTGCATCTGTATTTGCTTTCCATATTTCTGGTAATGTTGTAGCAAAACTATTGTTCCATATGTCTGAGGGTTTCCTTTTCAAAAATATTGTAGGCCTATGGATTGTAGATTTAATGACTGTTATGTATTCATCTTCATTAATATTCATTTCATTTATAAACAATTGAAACAAGACTATATTGTCATTGTTTGCTTGTTGTAAAGTTGATTGAATCTTTTTTGCTATTGAAATTATGTTTTCATCATTATTTTGAGAAGGTTGAAGAATAGTGGTTTTATGCATTGGTAGGAGTGGAAAATTATATCTAAAAGTTTGCTTTTTTGTCTTTCTACATTGTTTTGTGTGGTGGTGTTTGTGTATCATAGCTATATATGGGTGTAGATGTTCAGTGTTACATGTAATGTACTTGTCTACAAATTTTTTGATAGTTTTGTTAATGTCTTTTCCGTAAATTGGTGCTTCTCTAATCCACAAGAGGAAATGATCATGTTCATTTCTATAGTTTTGAAATTCAATTACAGAGAAATAATTTGCAATGATTCCAAAAAATGAATTGTCTGTTAATATTCATTTTTTCATTGCATTTATTCTATGCCTATAATAGTGTGTGCATGTGATCGGATCTCTTCTTATCAAATGGAGTTTTTCATTTTTTGTTTGTAGTGTTGTATTGTTCTTGATTTGTTGTTTTTTTATATGCATGATGTAATTCTTCGAGCATTTTTGTTAATGGTTCCCAATATTGTTCAACACTTGTAAATGTAATAAAAAAAAATTGGCGGTCCAAGTTGTCGTATCATGACGAATACATTTTTTTTAATTGATGCAAATAATCTAGAGATATTGTTATTCTCTTGAAATCAACATAGCTAATGTCAGATAATTTGAAGAATATTTTCTAAATTAGGTTTATGTTTCACATCTTTTGCTAGTAGCCTTCTCCCTTTTAATTTTCCCTTACGTAGTCTCATCCATATTATCGATAGGACTTGTTCTATTAGAATTTTAATGGTTTTGAAGAATATATTTGTTGTATTATAACACCCCTCCATTTTATTCTTTTGATTGAACAATGTTCGTTATGTATGTTTTGCTTTGTTAGCACGTTGGGTATAAACTTAATTACTTTCGTCTGCTAATTGTTAAGCGATGTAAACATTATGTTTTGATGTGATGGCACTTTAATCAGATATTATTATTTCATATTATAGATTAAATTAGCATGTATGTGAATTATTGATGTTTATACTTTGATTATATCAGTGATGATTAGATGCGTCAGTTAGCGATATTGTATTGGTGAAGGGGACGGGGTCACATCACTAGCATGCGAGCGCCCTATGATTCTGTGATTTCCTCTTCACGGTGTGTTTTAATATATATATATATATATATGCATGTTTCAACACTCGTATTGTGTGCAGGATGCAGGTACAGGACATCGACTCCACCTGGTTCCACAGGTCTGAGCGTGTCCCTTGTCCAACGGAAAATGATTGGGAGATAGTAGCTAGGTTTTCTGTGTTGTGACATCACCCTAGCCATAGTGTGTCATCGGGTTGTTAGTTGGGATAAGTTATTTTCTTTGTTGCCTCTTCTCTCCTTGCTTGCGTATTTAAATTTGCAAGAAAAAAATGGCGTTTGTTTTATTTAATTTCATTGTCAAAATAAATAGATGAGAGCTTATTAATTAATTAGCTAATTTAATTCAATCAATAAAATAATCTAATCAAGAATTAGATTTATTTATTGATTAATTAAATTAGATTAATTGTGTTAGCATTATTAAATATTGAGACAAATCAAAAAATAGAAATTGCCTTGCATTCCTCTTTTTTGAAATAAAATTAAAAAAAAATGATTTCTATGTAAATGGGTAAATTCAATTTTGTGAAAAGAAAAAAGAAAAGAAAAGAAAAGAAAAGAAAATGTAATTATGATTTTGTGGCAAAATAGAACTTTGTTTTAAATAAATATTATGCAAATGCAATGGAAAATGGAAATCGTTTTATTAAATTGCAAAAAATAAAATATCTAGTTTAGCAATCAATTTTGGTGGGTGAGTTCAAAATTAGGGGTTTGACAAATTTGGAGAAGGAATGGTATAAGGAAATTCATTTTTATTTTGAATTATGAATTTCTGAATTTTTGGGGAGAGCAAAAAACTTGGATTGAATTTTTGAAGAAAAATTGGAAAGAAAGATTGAAGATTTGGGTGAAGCTGAATTGGAAAACAAAAGGGAAAACCTCCATTGAAGGATTTTAAAGCTTGGAGAAAAACACAAGGTTCCATGCTTTCCTCATTGTGCAAATCTTATTTTGAAAATTTTTGTTTTGAAATTGTTCAAATTATTTATGGAATTCAAATTCTGATTTAAAACCCATGATAAAATCTCCATTCAAACTTGAACAAAAGAATTTTCAAAATATTGTGGAAACAAAAAAAAAAGGATTCAAATCTCATTATCAAACTTTCAACAGAAAATTTGAAATAAGCATGGAGAATTCAAATGGAAAACTTGTTTGTGGAATTTTGTTGCTCTGGAAAAATCTCCTTTTAAATTTGCAAGGATTGATAAATCTTTATATGGCTGGGATAAAATCATGTAAATTCAATTTCAATACATTCTGGTTCAAGATTGAGTATTTGCCCAATCTGGGTATGGAGAAATTCTGGTTATTTGATTCCTCCCTATGTTAATTTTGGTTATATATTTATATATGTGTATATATATATATACCCTATTGTACAAATATATATATATACACATATATAAATATATATGTATTTACATTGAAATTCGTATTTCTTTTGAGTTTCTGGGAAAGCAATTTTTTTATGATTGTATTCTATGTTTACCAGTCATTACTAGTCATTATTTTTTTCGTTTTTATGGCGGATTTGTTTACTGGCGCGAGGGTTTAAGGGAGGGGATCCCACCCCTATTGCCACCCCCATGGATGGCGATGGCCGCCTATGGAGCCAGCGTCGTCGCTGCCTACACAGGTCGCCCCCCCATTCATGGGGGCTGCATCCCCTATTAAGGGCAAGGCACGACCGAACCCTAATGGTCGTGCTTTATGAAATATAAAATCCATTTTTTTATTATATTTATTATATTTATTAAATATAAAGTATATAATATATTTTATATTATATTTATTATATTTATTATATATAAAGTATATAATATATTTTATATTATATATTTTATATTTAATATATATAATATGAAATTTGGAAATCAATGTATTATTTTATCAATTAAAATATAATTTATATATATATTTTAATATATATGTTGTATATAATAATTTAAAATTATTTATATATAATATATGCATTATAATATATTTATATTATATTTTAATGTATGCTTAAGTGATTATCATTTATATTTAAATATTAATTATATATGTATTTTAAAATATATATGTATATATATTTGATTACATAGATATTTAAAATATATATATATTTATATTTAAATGTGAATTATTCTTTTTAAAAAGAGAAAAGGTATTTGTAAGGGATAGATAAAAATTTGTTTATGGAAAATCATTGTATATCAAAAGAAAGATTGATTTAATTTATTGTGTGTATTGCATCAACAAGAATCAAACGAATAGCCAAACTCTTATGTGATTGTGCAAGAACATAGTTTATTTAATTTGATTAAGTGTATTAATGTGATGAATGATTGGATTTATGAAATCCTAATGTAGATTACCTTATATTGTTTGCAAGCCTCTTTTCGTCGTTGGGCATCCATTCTTGTTGGAATTTGAGTCATATTTTGTAAGTCTTCCAGATAGAACCGTCTACTATGTTTTGGGGCTGCTGTCATGTCGGTCGACCTTGTTTGCCTTGGGTAGTGCGTAATTGTGTCCAGTGTTGTACCCGGTTATCATGAACGAGCTATGTTGACTTCATGTCATGATTAGGGATTCATTATCCCTAGGTTGCACTTGAGTACCCTTTGGTTGTGGTATAGTTCCACGTGTTGTCTTAGAGAAGTGGCTTACATTGAGGGCCGGTACACAAAGTGGTGCCAGGAGATCTCAATGTAAGTTAGTTAATTTAGTGAAAACTTAAAACAATTGATTAGTGTAGGTGGTACCAACATTTAAAAAGATTAATTTTGCCTCGCTCATGGATGCAAGTGCTTGTATAGACTTGGGGTGAGACGAGAAGGCTTGGAATGGCAAGATCATTATCTTGTCCCTTCGAAAGATAACTGATTCTACATTGGTTTGCATGTGGGGCCGGGAGTCGTTAGAGGTTACCAGGATATCCCGAGATGGGGGTCGGGACCTAGAAAGACTTGCTAGGATATCCCATGTGACAATGTGATGACACTTCTCCTAAGTCAACAATATGTTTGTACTCGTGATGTGATCATTTACTTAAAATCTGGAAGCATTGTAACCTTTGTGTCATGTGATGTCATGTTCGTATCTTTTTCAGTTGAGTCATTTTGCCTATGTTTAGAGGTTGTTGGTCTTGACCTGAAATCCTTGTTACTATCTCCTAGCACGGGGGGTGAGCCTTCGGGTATCACTTGGTTGGGTGGAACGTGCACCTTACTCCGTTGTTTTTTTGGCTCTTGCTCGTGTGGATGAGGCTTTCATATTGGAGAGCTCGTGGAATCCAGTTGCTACCTTGGTTCTTTTATGTTAGTCAATCTTGTATTATTTTTACCCCTCATTATTATCGGGGTGGAAATTGTAATTAAGCTATCATGTTATTGATTTACCTCATTCTGGGAATGAGTGATGTAATTGTAATTGTAAAACTTCTGTTATTGGTAACCATGAAGGATCTCATGGTCTTAAATGAAAATCTCATGTATGGAATGTATGTGCTTTAATTATTTAAGTGAATGTTGTTATGTTTCATTTCATGCGTGTTGTTTTAATTTGTGATTTAAATAATCTGTCTCGTAACCTTAGGGGATTGTTGGCTTTGTGTTGTAATCTTACATGTATTCGTAATTAAACAAAAAAAAAAAAATTGTGCATTTTTTAGTAGTTTACAACTTCCCCTAGGGTTGCGTGGCGGGGCATTACATGTATGGTAAGAAAATTTCCTATTTGAATGTTGTAATTCCCATTTCACTATTTTTTGGTATGAATATCTTTTAATGATGTCATCATCGCGTGGATTCCCAAAGAACAATGTAGAAAAATTCATTTCTTTAGTGTATTTGTCTTTAAATATTCCAATGGGATTATTTCCTTCTACTAGTGCAATTTCTATAATCTTGTCTTGCATTTCATGTATGCATCTAGATTTAGTGAAACCATGTATCAATGTTTCACTAGGTAATTCATTTTCTATATCACTTTCAACATCACAGTCACTCGTACTACTGTTGTTGGTTGTGTCATTTGGATTTTTGAGTTCAAGAATTTGTCTCAATCTCTATTTATTTGAACATTTTCCTTGTATAATTTTTTCTTGCATAATTGTTTCAAAGATTTCATTATCATAGTTGCCTGTACCATTCCTATTTGGTATGCATTTTTATACTGTAGTCATCTTTTAAGAGCAATAGCAATTGTCAATGTTTCATTTGTTGAACGTGGCAACACTCTTTGTATAATATTTGTGTTAATTGGTACATTTATAATAGACTCAGTCAACCTTATTTGAGATTTTTTATATCCTAATTGCCTTATTTGTGCAAATGCAATTCTAAGTGAAACTAGTTGTTCTTCTAGTTGTGTTAGCACTGCTACATATTGTAATGGATTATTGGTTCATATATAATCTGAAGTTGCATATTTTGGTAATTTAGATTGTTTCAATGATGCTTTGCATTGGGAACAAATATACTTTGTTGTTATAATTTGTTTATTTCTTGACAAATAGCAATACATTCTCATTTCTTTCTCCCTCAATGTTGTAATGTCTTTTTTGAAATGCAACATTTCACAAATTGAACATACATATCTAGGTGTATCTTCAATTTGTTTTTTGAACAATTCTATGGGTGATTTTGAATTGTATGTGTTGCAATCTGTATTTACTATCATATTTTTTGTACGTATTTGTTTTTTGATTTTTCGTAGTGAGTTGAATGCACATTGTTCAATATTTTCAATTTGATTTAATGGGGTTTGCTTTTGTTCATTGGTATTTCTAACTAGTTGTTTAATTTGATGTAGTGTTGCAATTGAATTGATATTCATTGATTGCATCTCATATGTTACAAGTGGCTCAAAGTGTCCATGAAGAGGATTTATATCATGGAAAGGAATAGAGTATAATTTTGTATTTGATGATTCATTGAAATGCAAATATTTTTGTGTCATTCTTAGTGACCAAACCTTTATTTGTATTCCTAGCCATTTTTATAGCCACTTAATACAAAATACATCTCTCCATAATCCAATTTATTCATTATTTGTAGTTGGCATAGCTGATTTTTGCATTCTCCGAAAATAAGTTTCAATGTTTTCTATTTTGTGCAATTCATCTAATGTTTTTGGATTTAATTCATTGTTATATGATCAAACTGCTTCTACATCGCCTTCTGAATAGCATTTTAAAAAATAATCAATTGTTCCATTACATAATTGAGCCGATGTGTAATGATGATTAAGTCGAAATACTAATGAATCAAAAAGACAATCTCCTATGTTGTACTTAAATTTATTAGTTCTAAATAGTCCTTCAGTTCTAAGTGCATTGTCAATATTATGTACTTGGGAGTGATTCGATAATCTATAATTTTCTACATCTGTTATTTCTTTTCCTTTTGTTTCTTTATATTCTATTTTTCTCTTCATTATTGTGGGAAAAGATAAGAATTGTCCACAAGTAAAAAGTAAAGGTGTCATGTACCTGTTATGTTTGTGAAGAAAATAATTTGTGAATTTGTACGTGGTTTTACTGTTTAGAATAATATTTGTGGGTGTTGTTCTTGTCCTCTTGCTCTAGGTTCTGCAACACGAAAATTTCATTGTTATTATTTTTTTTTGTTGAAATTGCAACATATTAAGTTGATTGGCATTATATTTTTTTACATTACTATGCAAGAAGTAGTTTAATAATATTCTACTATCTATTTTAATTTTAAAATATCATCATTATTTTTTTTGGAACTCATTCAATACTTTTGTTCTATGTAGTAGATAGCAATTTTCCGTTGATTTATTTACTATTGCAAAATGAGATATTGACTAAATTATTTTTTTGTGATTTAAAATTTGTATGAATTCAACAATCCATGTTTTAGATATATGATTCTAAGAAATTATTTGATATTAAATTTTTTATACATAATTACCCATCAATGTTTTATAAGGATGATACATGAGTTATAGGAAAATGCATTCACAGCAAAAAACATGTCAACTTTAAAATTATTGTTGTGACAATTTCATGCACTACAGATGATAAGATGTACACATTTACAAGATTAAAGATAGAAAAGAGAAGGATAGATAAAATTATTTAGAAAGATAAAATGCTTCAAATTGTATACTTCAATACGTTAAACAAAAAATATAGCAAAGTGTGAAAATTACATAGACTTTCCCTAAGGAAAAGAAACATTGATAACTTCATCTAAAGAAAATGTATCTAAAGTGGATGTGGATAATGGAGATGTGGTAGGAGCTCAAGGAGGAACATGCTTATATAGGTATTAGTACTCTAACGACCTCTAAGATCCTTTTTGATAGATTTTGACCCAAGTGGGCAAAATGTGCATGCAAGGAATGCATGAATATGAGCTCACAATTATTGTTCAAGCCCATTTGTATAGCATTGTAAACATAGGAAGCTGCTTCACATTCTTTTAACATGTCATTAGGGAATAAGCCCCCCAAAAAAGCATCACCAACAATTTCATCATATTCAATGAGAGCTTCGTTGTAAACATTTGGTGGCAGTAGATAATCTTTAATATATGCATATGCTAAATTATTTACGAAGTCTGGATTATGGACTAAGTCCATGCAATTTGATAGAAAGCATGAAACTATATATGAGTAGTACAACACTCTAATTCCACCCTTAAGCAAGTCTTCACCTAATATGATTTTGATAGCCTGCTCAACACGAGGACATTCCATAGAAAAAATGTGTGCTAATACAATCAAATCAATTGGACCTACAATTGGCACCTCCCATTTTTGTCAAGGCATGCAGATATGCTTATTCATTGTCATCTTGCTTATTCTAATAGGATAGAAAGATGAGAGGATGACACATGAAAACCAAATAAATAAGAGATGATAAATATGAACTTTAAAATAATTTAGATAAATCAAAAAACAAGAAATGATAAATTTGAATTTTTTTCATAAATGAATAAAATATATTCTTCTCAAATGCAATAGTTTTTTCAATACATATATTTATAAAAAATTGTTATATTATAGTTGCACAAAAATATGGTGTACCTATTGGGCTAAGCTATAAGCATTGAAATTAGAATTTGTATCAACAATATGCAATCTTCTAAAATTATATTTTGCTTCAATGTACTTTGTATTGCTTCATCAACAAAGTGTACAATATTCTTCCAAGGAATTCTAATTTCCCAAGAAACAATATCAGATTTTTATACTAGATGTAGAACTAGTAACAATCACATACATGGATTAACAATATCATAATTGATATTGTTTTCCTTGTTTATGTCAAGATTGTCAGCTTCAAATACATAATCTTGCAAAAATGGGAGTATACAGTGGCTTTCGTTTTTTTTGGGGAATATTCAATCTTTCAATATTCATCATTGAAATCATACCATTGTTTGTACTACTAACTAGAATAGCGCTATTATTAGTGCTAAGATTTGATTGGTCCCATGGCAAGGAAGATGAAGTAACAAAATTAAGTACTATCAATAGGATTTTGACAAAAGGTATCAAAATTGACAATTTCAAATATACTTGGACAATGCATGCCAAAGTTTGTAAGAGAACTATCAAAGGCATAGTATTGCAAAGGGATTCTAGTATCAATATTGGTATTAGAGATGAGACTATTATCTTTTTGATCAAATATAGGAAGATCTAATTTGTTGGAATCAAGTTCAACAATGTCTTAATTGTTATCGATGATATCTGTGAAACATTGTATATCGTCAACAATGTTGATGTGAGAAATATTCTTATCACTAATGGTATATGATCCTAATTTTTCTATTCTTAAACTGGGTGAGCTATTATCAGGAAAAATTTCTTTCAATAATTTGGTGGATTGTGGTAGCTCTCCCCTATTTGAATTAGTATAGTTGAAATTTGTGATTTCTTTATTTCCTTTTATGAAATTGCAGCCATATCATAAGCAAAGGAAGCTTCTTTAGCTATATCAAAACTTCCTAGCCACTGTCATTTTCTCAATTTCTTATTCCAAATTTTTGCAACATAATGACCCCATGGACATTTTCTAACACCTCTATATGATATTTCTTTTGCAGATTGTTTAGACTCATCAGAACTCAAGCAGAGGTCTTCACTATCTTCCACTTTTTCTTCGTAGCTATTATTAAACAAAGTCTATTGCAACAGCTTGGTGGTATGGTCAAAATTTGTAATTGCTTTATTGCCTTTTATGGATATTGTAGCTTTATCAAAACCATAGGCAACTTCCTTGGTTGTATGAAAAATTTTTAGCCATTGTCATTTTTTCAATTTATTATTCCAAATTTTTGCACCATATCAACCACTTGGACATTGTCTAACACCTCTATATGACCAATTTTTTGCACATTCTTCAGTCTCATCAGAATTCAAGTCTTCGCTTTCTTCTATTACCTGTTTTCATTGGCGAGTTGCAAATTTATTCTTTGACTTCTTATTTTTTTGTAATCTAGATTCTCGATGACATAATTTGGGGAACAGGTTCCTTGGACAAATAGCTACATAGTTTAGAATTGGTGTAGAAAAAAATTGTAGTTACATTTTTGCCTCCAATTGCTATTGCAACTTTATCATAAGCATGAGTTGCTTCTTCTACAGTGTTAAAATTTCCAAGCCATTGTTGCCTCTTCAAGTAGGGGTTGTAGATTTCTGAACCATAACTACCCGACCGTTTTCTCACACCTTTGTATCTTTTCTCCATTGTTTTGTTTAATTTTCTAAAGCACAATTGACACTTGTCAAAAAAAATTCCTATTTGACATTATTATATTTCTAATGTTCTATCAAGTGCAATTACAAATTTATCATGCATATTTGGTAACAAAAAAATATCAATACAAATCAACATGAATATGAATTAAATAAAGTATTAAAATGTATCCAACACAAAAAATCAAAGTAAAATACATTGACAACTTATTTATCTAAATGTATTTAGCATCTTTGTATTACTTTTAGAATAATTGTTATTTTTCCTAAGAAATAATAAAAAACCAAACAAAACATATGAGTAATACACTTGCTACAGCTAATATTAAAAAATTAGCAGTTTTTTTGACTAAGATAAGCAATGCAAAGAGGATAAACATTTATGTTGTCAATATTGCAAATCCCATTGACATCATCTTATCATACTCTTTGTCAACAATTGTGTTCCTTTTGCATAATTTGCTCATTCTCTTGTCTTGATGTCCTTCAGCTGCAAAAGATGATTGATTTAAACATGTATTATAATAAGAAATGACAAATTGTTAGAACTTTAAATTTTTTATACAACATTAATGACATAACACTTAAATATTCCTTGTAGAATCGTAGAATTGTAAGGCAATTAAAAAAAATCAATTATGGCCCACATTGAAATTTCATGCAAAAATGCCTTTGATGATCATTAATTTCCTCTTTCCACTTGTGAACTACTCAAGTTAAGTTGATCATGGGCAATACAACTACAAGGAAAGCCAAACTTTTCAACTGTGGTCCACTTTAAAATTTCATGAGAATATCTTTCATACCATAGTGGTTAGTGTGAGCTTCTCTAGCCATGCTAGAGCGGCCTGACCACACATATATTGCTTAAGGGAGTTACAACAAAATGCTTTCTAGTTCTAGCATAAAATGTCATTCCTAGAATTTATACGAGATTTAATTCTAGACATTTTCTGCAACCTCACTTTTAGTTATAACAATAAAAGTAATTCTTGCATGGTATTTAGCATCTTCATGTTACTAGTCTAATTATTGTCACTCATTTTCAAGGTAGCATATTCATATTATTGCATTAATGACTGTCATTATTTGCAAGGAAACCTTTCCTACGAAATAGTCAAATGCTAAACAAATAGAATATGACTAGTACACTTCCTCCAACCAATATTAAAAAATGACTTGTTTTTTTATTAAGATGAGCAATGCAAAAAAGATTAACACTTATGTTAGAAGTATACAAAATCCCATGCACATCATCTTATGATAGCCATTGTCAACAATTGTATTTGTTGTGGATAGTTTGCTCATTTTGTTCTCTTAATATCCTTGAGCTACAAAAGATAACCAATTTAAACATCCATGAGAAAATGCCTTTCATAATAATTTATTACAATGATAAAGGCTAGACAAGTGTAGTTACTAATCGATTAGGCTTAGCCTACTAGCATTTCACATCATACTGGTTAATGTGAGCTTGTCTGGCCATGCAACAGTTGCCTGAACACACATATAACGCTTAAGGGAGTTACAGGAAGAAGCTTCCTACTTACTCACACAAAATCTCATTCCTACAATTTATAGGAAACTTAATGGTAGAAATTTTTGCAACTTCACTTTCAATAATAACAACAAGGTCACACTTTATTGCAAACAATCTTGGATGCACAAATTTCTGAATGTGGGAGTTATTAAGAGCTATTAGCCTTGACTGATGCATTCCAAGAGCTTGGAAATGCACATAAAGACACAATGGTTTGTAACAAATTCTCCATTATAATGACACAATTGAAAAGATCAACTCCCATAAAGGACAATAGTAAACAAGTAGAGCACCTAAAGTGCTTTAGCTAATTAAAAAAAGCAAAAGAAAGTTGGACATACTGTTCTACAATGAAATATTCACTATTTCAAATAGAACAAGTGTTTCTTGTATTGTTGGCACAACTCCAAGTTTTCATGTGTTGCTAACATAAAAACATGATGGAAAAAATGCCTTAACAACCTTTGGTTCACACAAAGAAAGGCTATCTTTTGTTTACCTGGAGTGTTTTAATGTTCTCAAACATTAGATACTTGTGATTTGTAATGGTAATTAGGCTTTTGCCTCGATTAAATTTTCAGTTGCTCAGCCAAGTGCTTTAATGATACAAACAATCAAGGAGAAAAAACCAATCTTTGGCTTCTCATGCCAAATTTGATTAGTTCAGCTATATAATTTTCTTGCATACAAATACCATCAATATTTCATACTGCAAATGATTGTTGTTCTACTTTTATGTTCTCATAACGGTAGATGACTTCAATACTATGTTTTGACTAATTAATGTTTTCTTTCTTGCATTCTTCAAACATGCATTAAGATCTTTATGATATGTATAGTTGCATTTGATAACTTTTATTTCAGCGAAAGCATTTTTAGTATTAAACCATGTTGCATATACTATTAATTTCAAAAGTATAATGAAACAAAGTTTAACACTAAAATGCTTTTGCCAAAAAACACACTTCTCCAACCCTACACACTTAAAAGAATACTACAATTTTTTGTCCTATGCTATGTAAATGTTCTTCCCATCATTTTGGTAATTGAACTTCTTCATGTATTTGTCATAAATGAACTTTTTTATTGCTTTCCTCAAGTGCTCTATTGGATGCACTAAGCTATATACTACGCAAAAATATAAATAGTTTCATTTTTTTCATTAAATGTTCTAAATAATGTATGCTTCATTTCTATGTAATTAGACTTTGGCTATCCACTATTTATATATTAAGATAAATATAGCATCTATTTCTTTATTGCACGACATATATGTCATAAGATTTGCCTATATGTTGAATTCTATACTTTATTGTTCTTTTATATATGTCAAATTTCGTAGAAAAGTACAACTATAATCTATTTTTAATCTATCACGCAAAATATGAATCTATGAGGATTTTTCTTGTGATAAGAAAATATAGCTATTATTTTTAGCAACTTTATAAGTACTTAGGCTGATATATTTTCATTAGTTCTCACCCATAGACCACTATGTTAGATGGTGTGGTTGAGTTGGTCATATAGACGTTTTGTGTTTTTCTCGTCTTTGGTACTTGCTTCTAAAAAAGGATTATTCTAAAAAGCACATTCATCGGTAACACAAAATACAAGAAGGATTTTTAGCTTCCTTGATAAGACTCAAGTTAGTTTGTTGATGATACAAATCAAAGACGCATCAAGCAAGAAATATAATTCCTAGCGTGTCAATGTTGTTCTAGATTCCATGTAATCTAGATTGAATGCTCTAGTTTAGACCCATGATTGTTTGTAAATATAATATTCTAACCATGAAATACAAAGTGTGTTATGTGGAAGTTGAAAAGTTAATGACAAATCTACAACAATGAATTTAGAGTTTGAAATTTCAAATGTAGATTTTGATACAAGCTAATAAAACTATGATGAATCCTAATTAAAATCATAAATTAAACTAATGTGTATTTTTTTAATTAAAACATTGATATCAATCAATATATCAAAGAAAATAAATTAAACAAAATCCACATGCAATATATGATTTACAATCACATAGATAATAAAGAGTGAATCAATAAATTTTCAAAATCTTAAATTTTGTCTAAACCAATGAAAAAAATCTAAAAATTTGATAAATCAACTTCTACATCTATCACAATATTTTTCTATTAACAAATTTCAAACTACATATTATATTTAATTTTATTTAATTTTTATATTATCTATCATATTTTTAATAATTAATTCTAACTCTATTATTTAATATGTTTCTTAAAAAATTTAATAACTTGATGAAAATATGAAGGGAGAAAATTGTAGACAATGATATGTAGATCCAATAGGTGGTAGATAACCCTAACTCCCCTAATAGGTGGCTGATAACCCTAACTCCCCTAACACTTGGCAATATGGGCAATATGCATTTTCTAGTTTGCTCCACTTGCTAGAACGCAAAAGGTGAAATCTTGCAGCTCTAAAAATTCCCAAAATTCGTTGGTGTGGTATTCTTTAGGTAAAAATTGTGTTTTTCTTTCAAATTGGAAAGAAATTGATCGTTTTGTAAATACTTCAACAATGGTTTCGATGATTGCAAGCACTATGCATGTGGAATCACACAAGGCTTGGAAGATAATAACAAAGAAGATTTCTAAATGAGCACACATATTAGACTATAGTAAAAAAGGGCTAGTTGGATTGCCGCAAATTAGGATTGACTCCTTAGATGATTCACTCAAGGAATGTCTCTTAGACTTGGGATTATTTCCCACAGACAAGAAATTGTGTAGATTTTATTTTTGGACATTTGGCTTTATGTTCGAAAGCTACAAAGGCCTGATGCTTTTGTCATCTTATCAGAACTAGCGAGCAAGAATCTGTTAAATTTAATTGGCAATCCAAGATAATTGCCTTTTCTTATATTATATATTAGATTTATTTTAATCATGCTTTTCAACACTAAGTTGACATGCTTGCGCTTAACAGAGGAAGTACAACAATCCCATATGGAAACACTTCAAAGCTATACTTTTCCCAGTGTGATGGAATAAGATATTTGACCTTGTCTTTGGGATACCGTGACAACATAATCCACTGCAAGAGGTTGTTCGTAGAGAGGAAAAATGGCAGTTTGCTAGGGAAATGCGAGTTTCTCAGAGATGGAGCATTTGATACTCAAATTCTCTCCATTCTAATCGGTGAGTTATTCAAAGACTTCTTTGTAGTGCTAATAATTATTAATAATGTTCAGTTTTTAGATCCAATTATAGAAAAGAAATGAATTTCAAAAATGATTGTCTAAAGAGAATAAGGTTTACATCAGTTTTCTAAGTAACTTTTTTGCCATGTGCATGAATTTCACGTATATAACTAGTAGTCACAATTAGTTGACAATTTTCTAATTAATACATGCAAGCCCTATGGAGGAAAATGACTTGTATGATATGAATTTCCCTGAAACAGAAGCTTTGTTGTTACTCTTCACTTCGACATAATACTTTCTTCCCCCATTTGTGAAATCCATGAAAAAACTAAATTTTCTAATGATAACTAATTGCGATATAAACAAGGCAACAGTTAAAGGTCTAGATGTATTCTCTTCGCTCGCTCAACTCAAGAGTGTCCACTTGGAGAGATTGATTTCACCCCATGATGGAAAACAAGGGATTGAAGCACTGAAGAACTTAGAGAAGCTATCTTTGAGCTTATGTGAAGGATTTGGAAATATATCCATATTCACCAAACTCCAAGATTTTAACCTGGACCACAACAATAATTTGGAGGAGTTACCCCTCGGTATCTGCAATATGACCTCCACTTTGTCATGCTCTATTACCAACTGCCACCTGCTTCAAAATTTATCATATGATTTTGGAAATATGAGCCATCTAAGAATATTAAGGTTGTCGACATTACCATGCCTGGAACAACTTCTTGCATCAATTGGAAAACTTGAAGAGTTGGAATATCTAGACATTTCACTATGTGAGGGCTTGAAAGAACTTCCAAAGGAAATAGGGCAACTCAAGAAATTGAGGGAGTTTGATATGGGAGAATGTTCCCTTCTAATGACGTTACCTTCAACTGTTTGTGAACTATGTTCCCTGAAGCGGGTTACCTATGATGAGATGATTGGGAAGCAGTGGTTGTGGGCTAAGAACACTTCTATTCCTGAGCTTAGAGTTGAAATTGTGGAAGCATACTTCAGTTTGGATTGGCTTGATGTATGACTTCTTTTCTTATCTCTCATCTTGAAGGATAAAATCCAAGGATCATGACCTACTTTTGTAAAAGAAAAATATATATTTTTCATGTTCACTGGCACAAATAAATAAAAGTCTGTATTTTCAATCTATGATTATGATCAATTTTTATGGCAGTTCAATTTAGTAAACA
Organism: Sequoia sempervirens; assembly: GCA_007258455.2. Taxonomy (NCBI): domain Eukaryota; kingdom Viridiplantae; phylum Streptophyta; class Pinopsida; order Cupressales; family Cupressaceae; genus Sequoia; species Sequoia sempervirens. The sequence continues at coordinate 161,700 of VDFB02169724.1, read as the reverse complement.
TTATTTTCTGGATTGTACATACATAACGAATGGATGGATTGTGTAAAGAGGATAAAGTAGGGGAGGCCATAAATATTTTATATGAGATGTTGGGCAAAGGTTATAGCCCGAGCACTGTCACTTATAACATATTACTTGATGGACTTTATAAAGCACACAATATGCAAAAGGCGACAAGTTTGTATGAGGAAATGTTAGGGAAAGGCCTTGTTCCAGATATTGTAACATATACTATTTTAATTAGTGGGATGTGCAAGGATGGCAGTATGAGAGAGGCTAAGATGCTTTTTGATCAAATGTTAGAATTAGGTCCAGGCCCAAATAGTATTACATACACTGTGCTAGAGAACAACAAGTGTAACCTTCTCCCAATGACAGAGTATGCATTCTCAGAGTTGAACAAAAGGTCTTAATAGATTTAAATACTTTCAATGCCATGATTGCTATTTATGGGAGGTTAGGATTGGTTGGAAAAGCACAAAAGATATTATACTCTATTAAGAAGAATGGTTTGATTCCTGATTAAGTAACATACAATACTTTGATGGAATTGTATGGCAAAGATGGACAGTGGAGGAAATATGAAGAAATCCTTAGAGAAATGCAAACAAATTGGTTGAAGCCAAATCATGTCTCTTATAACACAATTATTTATGCTTACAACAAAAGTGGTCTGATGCAAGATGCTTCAAGACTTCTTAGACAAATGATAACATCTGACATTACTCTTGATGTTATCACACCCAAATATGTGCACAACTGAGTGTAAATTGTAAATGATTCGAATCCCTAAATATGTGCAAGTTGAAATCACACAGGAGTATGCAAGTAAGTATATAGGAAAGGAGGGTGCAACCAAAGATTGGAGAGACTACATCTATCTTCTGTTGCATCCTCAAGCACTAGCAAAGTATTCTTTTTTGCTACTGAGTTGCAAGTGACTTTCATTTTGTGTAGAATATCTATGTGATCTATCTAGCTAATACCTATTATCTATGTGATCTTAACTAATTTAAAAGCTATTTAAAATCAAAGCTATTTGATCCAATCAAACATTCGTTATAAATCTGAAAACAATAAAACAAATCTGAATCTGACAACATTAAAACAAATCTAAGGACATAGAATGCACCTATTTAAAATATTGATTCATCTTATTTCCTTTGCACTCCAAAAACTCCTGGTCTTTTGGCCACACATTCGGAATTTGTGGACTCATAGCATGTATTTATAAAGCCCTAGGTTTTTCTGATAACTATGCCAATAAATGGAGATTTGAAGAAAATATTATGATTGATTTTCTTATCAAAAAATAATCTTTATACAATCATACAGCCGACAATCAGTTGCAATAATGCACTAAATAGCCTCCATAGTCAATTACAACAGTACAAAGCACCACTAACTACACTACCCTTCCACGTGGAATGTTGCCATACACTAATAGTTAGAATTATTGGTTGATTTCTATCTCATTGTCTTAAAGTCTCTTCACCAACCAAATCTGCAAAGAATCTAGCCATATCTGGTAAAAAAAATTGGTACTGTTTTCATTGTTTTTATTCTAAAGTGGGCTGCACAAAAATTATTTCATTTCTAAACAAAAAAATATTATGCCAACTCTCAGTGCCCGTAGTCAACTACAACAGTGTAAAAGAATCCAATTCAAATCTAAAAGAATATTATATTAACTTTATATCTTTTCATATTTATATAGAAATTAAACTATGCATTCCAATTAATGGTCCAGCTGTATGACATGTCTTTTAAAGTCCCTAACCCACCATACGTTACCAAAAGAAGTTTGTATTTTGTTCCTTATTTTTTTTCCAAATGTACTATGTAGGAATAGTGTAAGAATATGATTGGACACAAAATGCATACATTATTATTAAGAAGTTTATATTTTGTTCCTTGTTTTTTTTCCAAATGTACTATGTAGGAATAGAGTTAGAATATGTTTGGACAAAAAATACATACATTATTGTTGTTGTTGACATCATAGAAATATGACTGTGCACAACAATTAACCAATAGAATTGAAGAAAAATGTTTTTTGTCAATTTAGAAAAAAGGAAATAAATATGAACATTACAAAATATAGGCAAGAAGAATTAATAAAGCCTTAGGTTTTTTTCATAACTATGCCAATAAATGGAGATTTGAAGAAAATCTTATGATTGATTTTCTTATCAAAAAAGAATCTTTATACAATCATACAACCGACAAGCAGCTGCAATAATGCACTAAATAGCCTCCATAGTCAATTACAACAATACAAAGCACGGCCAACTACACTACCCTTCCACATGGAATGTTCTCATACACTAATAGTTAGAATTATTAGTTGATTTCCATCTCATTGTCTTAAAGTCTCTTCACCAACCGAATCTGCAAAGAATATAGCCATATCTGTTAAAAAAAATTGTATTATTTCCATTGTTCTTATTCTAAAGTGGGTTGCACAAAAAATATTTCATTGCCAAATGAAAAAATATTATGCCAGATCTTAGTGCCCATAGTCAACTGCAATAGTGTAAAAGAATCCAATTCAAATCTAAAAGAATATTATATTAACTTTGTCTTTTCATATTTATATAGAAATTGAACTATGCATTCCAATTAATGGTCCAACTTTATGACATGTCTTTTAAAGTCCCTAACCCACCATACATTACCAAAAGAAGTTTGTATTTTGTTCCTTGATTCTTTTTCAAATGTAATATGTAGGAATAGTGTAAGAATATGGTTGGACACAAAATACGTACATTATTATTAAGAAGTTTGTATTTTGTTCCTTATTTTTTTTCCAAATGTACTATGTAGGAATAGTTTAAGAATATGATTGGACACAAAATACATACATTATTATTGTTGCTGACATCATAGAAATATGACTGTGCACAACTACTAACCAATAGAATTAAAGAAAAATGATTTTTGTCAATTTAGGAAAAAAGGAAATAAATATAAACATTACAAAATATAGGCAAGAAAATTTAATAAAGCTTTAGGATTTTTTGATAACTATGCCAATAAATGGAGATTTGAAGAAAATCTTATGATTGATTTTCTTATCAGAAAATAATCTTTATACAATCATACAGCTGACAATCAGCTGCAATAATGCACTAAATAGCCTCCATAGTCAATTACAACAGTACAAAACACCACCAACTACACTACCCTTTCACATGGAATGTTGTCGTACACTAATAGTTAGAATTATTGGTTGATTGATTTCCATCTCATTGTCTTAAAGTCTCTTCACCAACCGAATCTGCAAAGAATATAGCCATATTTGGTCAAAAAAGGTTGTATTGTTTTCATTGTTTTTATTCTAAAGTGGACTGCACAAAAATTATTTCATTTCCAAACAAAAAAATATTATTCTAGCTCTTAGTGTCCGTAGTCAACTGTAACAGTGTAAAAGAATCCAATTCAAATATAAAAGAATATTATATTAACTTTATGTCTTTTCATATTTATATAGAAATTGAACTATGCATTCCAATTAATGGTCCAGCTTTATGACATGTTTTTTAAAGTCCATAACCCACCATACGTTACCAAAAGAAGTTTGTATTTTGTTCCTTATTTTTTTTCTAAATGTACTACATAGGAATAGTGTAAGAATATGATTGGACACAAAATACATACATTATTATTAAGAAGTTTGTATTTTGTTCCTTTTTCTTTTTCCAAATGTATTATGTAGGAATAGTGTAAGAATATGATTGGACACAAAATACATACATTATTATTGTTGTTAACATCATAGAAATATGATTGTGCACAACTATTAACCAATAGAATTAAAGAAAAATGATTTTTGTCAATCTAGGAAAAAAGGAAATAAATATGAACATTACAAAATATAGGCAAGAAAATTTAATAAAGCTTTAGGTTTTTTTGATAACTATGCCAATAAATGGAGATTTGAAGAAAATATTATGACTGATTTACTTATCAGAAAATAATCTTTATACAATCATACAACCAACAATCAGTTGCAATAATGCACTAAATAGCCTCCATAGTCAATTACAATAGTACAATGCACCACCAACTACACTACCCTTCCACATAGAATGTTGTCATACACTAATAGTTATAATTATTGGTTGATTTCTATCTCATTGTCTTAAAGTCTATTGACCAACCAAATCTGCAAAGAATATAGCCATATCTGGTCAAAAAAACTTTGTATTGTTTTCATTGTTTTTATTCTAAAGTGGGCTGCACAAAAATTATTTCATTGCCAAATAAAAAAATATTATGCCAGCTCTCAATGCCTGTAGTCAACTGCAACAATGTAAAAGAATCCAATTCAAATCTCAAATAATGTTATATTAACTTTATATCTTTTCATATTTATATAGAAATTCAACTATGCATTCCAATTAATGGTCCAACTTTATGACATGTCTTTTAAAGTCCCTAACCCACCATACGTTACCAAAAGAAGTTTGTATTTTGTTCCTTATTTTTAACCAAATGTACTATGTAGGAATAGTGTAAGAATATGATTGGACACAAAATACATACAATATTATTAAGAAGTTTGTATTTTGTTCCTTGTTTTTTTTCTAAATGTACTATGTAGCAATAGTGTAAGAATATGATTGGACACAAAATACATACATTATTATTGTTGCTAACATCATAGAAATATGACTGTGCACAACTATTAACCAATAGAATTGAAGAAAAATGTTTTTTGTCAATTTAGAAAAAAAGGAAATAAATATGAACATTACAAAATATAGACAAGAAAATTTAATAGAGCCTTAGATTTTTTTGATAACTATGCCAATAAATTGAGATTTGAATAAAATCTTATGATTGATTTTCTTATCAGAAAAGAATCTTTATACAATCATATAGCCGAAAATCAGCTGCAATAATGCACTAAATAGCCTTCATTGTCAATTACAATGGTACAAAGCACCACCAACTAAACTACCCTATCACATGGAATGCTATCGTACACTAATAGTTAGAATTATTGGTTGATTTCTATCTCATTGTCTTAAAGTCTCTTCACCAACCGAATCTGCAAAGAATCTAGCCATATCTGGTAAAAAAAAGTTGTACTGTTTTCATTGTTTTTATTCTAAAGTGGGTTGCACAAAAATTATTTCATTGCCAAACAAAAAAATATTATTCCAGCTCTCAATGCCCATAGTCAACTGCAACAGTGTAAAAGAATCCAATTCAAATCTAAAATAATATTATATTAACTTTATGTATTTTCATATTTATATAGAAATTGAACTATGCATTCCAATTAATGGTCCAACTTTATGACATGTTTTTTAAAGTCCCTAACCCACCATACGTTACCAAAAGAAGTTTGTATTTTGTTCCATGTTTTTTTTCCAAATGTACTAGGTAGGAATAGTGTAAGAATATGATTGGACACAAAATACATACAATATTATTAAGAAGTTTGTATTTTGTTCTTTGTTTTTTTTTGAAATGTACTATGTAGGAATAGTGTAAGAATATGATTGGACACAAAATACATACATTATTATTGTTGCTGACATCATAGAAATATGATTGTGCACAACTATTAACCAATAGAATTGAAGATAAATGATTTTTGTCAATTAAGGAAAAAAGGAAATAAATATGAACATTACAAAATATAGGCAAGAAAATTTAATAAAGCCTTAGGCTTTTTTGATAACTATGCCAATAAATGGAGATTTGACGAAAATCTTATGATTGATTTTATTATCAGAAAAAAATCTTTATACAATCATACAACGAACAATCAGTTGCAATAATGCACTAAATAACTTCCATAGTCAATTACAACAGTACAAAGCATCACCAATTACACTACCCTTCCACATGGAATGTTGTCATACACTAATATTTAGAATTATTAGTTGATTTCTATCTCATTGTCTTAAAGTCTATTCACCAACCGAATCTACAAAGAATATAGCCATAACTGGTAAAAAAAAAGGTTATATTGTTTTCATTGTTTTTATTCTAAAGTGGGCCACATAAAAATTATTTCATTGCCAAACAAAAAAATATTATTCCAACTCTCAGTGCCCGTAGTCAATTGCAACAGTGTAAAAGAATCTAATTTAAATCTAAAACAATATTATATTAACTTTATGTCTTTTCATATTTATATAGAAATTGAATTATGCATTCCAATTAATGGTCCAACTTTATGACATGTCTTTTAAAGTCCCTAACCCACCATACATTACCAAAAGAAGTTTGTATTTTGTTCCTTGTTTTTTTTGCCAAAAGTACTATGTACCTAGGAATAGTGTAAGAATATGATAGGACACAAAATACATAAATTATTATTAAGAAGTTTGTATTTTGTTCCTTATTTTTTTTCTAAATGTACTATGTAGGAATAGTGTAAGAATATACTTGGACACAAAATACATACATTATTATTGTTGATGGCATCATAGAACAATGACTATGCACAACTATTAACCAATAGAATTGAAGAAAAGTGATTTTTGTCAATTTAGGAAAATAAGAAATAAATATGAACATTACAAAATATAGGCAAGAAAATTTAATAGAGCCTTAGGTTTTTTTGATAACTGTGCCAATAAATGGAGATTTGAAAAAAAATTTATGATTGATTTTTCTTATCAGAAAATAATCTTTATACAATCATACAACCGACAAGCAGCTGCAATAATGCACTAAATAGCCTCCATAGTCAATTACAACAGTACAAAGCACCACCAACTACACTACCCTTCCACATGGAATGTGTTCATACACTAATAGTGAGAATTATTGATTGATTTCTATCTCATTATCTTAAAGTCTCTTCACCAACCGAATCTGCAAATAATATAGCCATATCCAGTAAAAAAAAGTTGTATTATTTTCATTGGTTTTATTCTAAAGTGGGCTGCACAAAAATTATTTCATTGCCAAACAAAAAAATATTATGCCAACTCTCAGTGCCCATAGTCAACTGCAACAGTGTAAAAGAATCCAATTCAAATATAAAAGAATATTATATTAACTTTATGTCTTTTCATATTTATATAGAAATTGAACTATGCATTCCAATTAATGGTCCAACTTTATGACATGTCTTTTAAAGTCCCTAACCCACCATACCTTATCAAAAGAAGTTTGTATTTTGTTCCTTGTTTTTTTCCTAAATGTACTACATAGGAATAGTGTAACAATATGATTGGACACAAAATACATACATTATTATTAAGAAGTTTGTATTTTGTTCCTTTATCTTTTTCCAAATGTACTATGTAGGAATAGTGTAAGAATATGATTAGACACAAAATACATACATTATTATTGTTGTTGACATCATAGAAATATAACTGTGCACAACTATTAACCAATAGAATTGAAGAAAAATGATTTTTGTCAATTAGAAAAAAAGGAAATAAATATGAACATTAAAAAATATAGGCAAGAAAATTTAATATGGCCTTGAAGTTTTTTGATAACTATGCCAATAAATGGAGATTTGAAGAAAATATTATGATTGATTTTTTTATCAGAAAAGAATCTTTATACAATCATACAACCAACAATCAGCTGCAATAATGCACTAAATAGCCTCCATAGTCAATTACAACAGTACAAAGCACCACCAACTACACTACCCTTCAACATGGAATGTTGTCATACACTAATAGTTAGAATTATTGGTTGATTTCTATCTCATTGTCTTAAAGTATTTTCACCAAGCGAATCTGCAAAGAATATTTCCATATCTAGTCAAAAAAAAGTTGTATTGTTTTCATTGTTTTTATTCTAAAGTGGGCTGCACAAAAATTATTTCATTGCCAAACAAAAAATTATTATGCCAGCTCTCAATGCCCGTAGTCAACTGCAATAGTGTAAAAGAATCCAATTCAAATCTAAAAGAATATTATATTAATTTAATATCTTTTCATATTTATATAGAAATTGAACTATGCATTCCAATTAATGGTCCAACTTTATGACATGTCTTTTAAAGTTCCTAACCCACCATACATTACCAAAAGAAATTTATATTTTGTTCCTTTTTTTTTCCAAATGTACTATGTAGGACTAATGTAAGAATATGATTGGACACAAAATACATACATTATTATTAAGAAGTTTGTATTTTGTTCCTTTTTTTTTTTTTTCAAATGTACTATGTAGGAATAGTGTACTTAAATATGATTGGACACAAAATACATACATTATTATTATTGTTGACATCATAGAAATATGTCTGTGCAGAACTATTAACCAATAGAATTGAAGAAAAATGATTTTTGTTAATTTAGGAAAAAAGTAAATAAATATGAACATTACAAAATATAGGCAATAAAATTTAATTCTTGCATGCAATTGGTTGGTGTTTGTCAAAAAAATAAAATAGGTGAATGCATTAATATACCTACCTATGACAGGAACTAAAAAATATTATACAAGATTCACATCTCGAAGCTATGTTGAAGCTAAAAAGATAAAAATGAGAGTGGTCAAATCACAAAGTTGTCAAGGCTATATTAGCAAGAGAATAAGGGATCATGATCAGGTGGGTGACTCCACACATTCAAAAGGTTATGGCTATTAAGAATATACTTCTAGCCTATGAGGGTGTCTTCTTAATCTTTATATTCAACTTGTTGAAAAGTAACATGCATAGGTAAGATGGCAAGGTCCAAGTGGTATTTACACATGGAGCCAAGAATGTAGAGAGCTATGTGAACCATAGTGGCTTCATTTAGAACTTTGGTTCTAAGCTTATGGATGCCCACATGATCAAGAGGCATGCCCCTATGGTAGAGAAGCATTTCTACTAGCATGGGAAGGAGACACATGAGAAAACATACAAGGAGAATTAGTCCAATGTTCAATTAGAGTTTGTAAATGAGCAATCTCTAGGGCCACTTCATAAGCTTAGACCTAGATCCATAACATTACATTAGAAAAGATACAAGCTTTAGCATATATGGAAAAGTATTTGTCCATGGATGAATTGGTAGAGAAAGCAAAAATTTTATCTTTTCCAAATTGAAAATAGTATCTCCACTTTGAAAGCATTTCATATATATAGGTATATTTAGCTAGAATCATGGGCTAATCACCTAGAAGCATCATATTCCATGAAAAATGTTTGAGGTAAAATGACAAATAATTCATAAATCCAACACCAAGTAGCTTGGATCCAAGGAAAAAATCAAAAGAGATGCTTAATTGTTTCCAAGTGGTCATAGAAAAAATAATGTAGAGATCCCATTGGGAGACCTTGGTAAAGAAGACATCAAGCAAAGTGAGCCTGTGAAGATCATATTGGGAGACCCTATTAGATAAGGCACCAAGCAAAGTGAGTCAATTTGGGTTCAACCATAGTGGCCCAAAAACATGTGAAACCTATGTCTCCCATGAGAGGTAGATGATTGAAAATTCACCTTCTATTAAGCTTAGTAGTTATATGTAGGTGACAACAAAGGCATGAATAACCATTACTTGGATTGTTAATCTTAAATAAGTGTTTAGAAACCACTTTGATTCCTACCACCATGGCTTTCTACAATGAATTCCCATCTTGCGAGTCTTTTCAAGGCAAGTAAAGCCAAGATAGTGTGATAAGACTCCATATCTTAATTACCAAGCTTGAATTTAGCTTTAAAATCTAGCTAAGGGAGCCAAATCCTAGTATTTTTGGAGAAAAGACAAAAAATAGTGCAAACCCCATAGTTCTAGAACCTTAGTAGGCACATACTCTAGCTTCACCTCATTTTCTGCAATATTCTCTCTTAGAAAGTCATACTGGATTGAGATATGCTTTGGTCTTGAATGCATCATCAGATTCTTTGATATATTGATAGAACTTGTATTATCACATAGGATAGAAATAGGCTCATCATATGATATTCTAATATCCTTCAATGTTTGCTTCATCCACAACGCTTGTGTGCAACAAGATGTTGCTACAATTTACTTTGCCTCTACAATAGATAGAGATACTGAGTCTTGCTTCTTACTCAGCCATGAAACCAATCTGCTTCCAAGAAAGAAAGCACCTCAACTCCTACTTCTTATGTCATCCACACAACCTGCGCAATCTGTATCTATATATGCACTTAAAGAGAAATATCTTTTGGATATCATAGACCATGGTCCAAAGTGCCCTGCAAATATTTGAATATCCTCTTCACTAAGCTACCACATGTGATTCTCTAGTATCTTCTTGAAATCTAGCCACAAGAAAAATTACATGCATGATATCTAGTCTAGTAGAAGTTAGATATAGCAGTTCAACAATCATTAATCTATACTTGCTCTAATCAATCTTAGAAGTTTCATCATTCTTGCTCAACTTGCAACCAATAACCATAGGAGTACATACCAGTTTAGAGCCTTCCATTCCAAACTTCTTTAGCATTTCCTTGACATATTTTGACTATGAAATGAATATTCCTTTTTCTATCTAACTGATTTGTAGCCCAAGGAAGAAATTCATCTCCCCAAACATAGACATTTCAAACTCTTTATGCATCTCTTATGCTAATTTTTTGTGCACACCTTCATTTCCTCCAAAGATTATGTCATCAAAATACACTACCACAATTAAGATTTGTTCTCCTTCAACTTTGAAATATAGATTGCATTGAGACCAAATGTGTCCTGTCTATGACACGATGTCATCAATACCAACCATTTATGCATGAACTAGGAGAGTCCTTACTCCCACAATTAAAAGAAAGAGCTTGAATAAGAGGTAGTTGCTAGTCTTGGGAATGTTACAAATGTGTAATAGGGTATTCAAGAGGTTGAGTTAAACCTAATTGTCCAATTATATCAATATAAGTGTGTTATCACTTTTGTATGGAATTTTGTTTACGTTATTTAAATCTTGAGGTCAAACCAAGACAAGAGTTTCCAAGCTAAGAGAAGGGGTCGGTGAACATAGAACATTGCATCATAAAAAGTGGATTTAATGAATAATAATTTAGATTTAAACTTGATTTGAAGATTACTTCCTCATATTGAGTTTCAAACTCTTTGTTGTCATATCTAATATGGCTCCATCCTTCTACAATGCCATAACCAATCTGGTTATCCTTGACATTAAATTTTATATAAAACCTCATGTTAATATTAATGTTTAATAATAGTAAATCAACATAATAAGCTATTTAACCTCTGGTAAATTTAACTACGAACCTTTCAACTAATCTCCAATTTCCTCATGGTTCTTTCCAAGTTTATCCTTTGCATCATTTATATAAGGTACCTACATTTGTATTTTCATAAAGAATCATTAATCCTTTCTCTCAATATGACACATATATTCACATGTTTAAAATGTATGATATTTTCATATCTAATATGGATGATATTTTCATCCTGAGAGGGGTATATGCTTTTGCACCTCAAAGTCCCCTCACATTACAACTTTGGGTTATCGAGACATAAAGTCCTCTTCTTTAAGATTAGAATATGTGAGTAGGTATAGACTCTTGGTCAAGTATAAGATAATATCATTTAGAAAGGTAATTAGAACATATATATCTCTAATACATTTTTCAACCCTATTGTTGAATATAATCACATTCAAGTGTATACCGTATCCTTAGGGAATAAATTGATATCCTACTTTCAAGGGAATATGAGCATCCAAGAATGTAGGTTCTCTACTTATGGTTAAACTGCCAACATAGGTATACATAACATCATGTACTCTAGACAATTATGACATATTACTTCTAACATGATATCAATCCCTTTGCATTTCCATACAACATAACTCATACCAACATTATATTTATCATACTATAACTTGGATATTATCATAATACCTTTTAGATAGCTTCACTTAATCTATGTCAATCAAACATTAAAATCTTGGTAGCAATGTATTATTCTATTAATATAACTTATCCCAACATATATAAATTCAAGCTATGTGCATAGCACTGTTTAAAAGCTACAAAGAGCAACAATGATTGAACAAACACTTGTAATCCATAAAAAAACATAGTATAAAAATAGAAGAGTAATGGTTTAATAATAACTAAGTATGCCTGGAAAATATAGCTTCCACAAATAATTCACAACTTTATGCTCAATGCTAAATACTCAACTTGTTGCCTTCTCCAACCCATTCTATTTCCAATCCAACCAATCAATCTAAACTCTCAACTATCAATAATCTACTCTTAACTCACAATGAAATTGATCCTCTAAACTCACAAATAATTTATCAAGCTCTCATAATGCTCTCTCATAAAATAACTCAGCAAAAGAACAACAAATGAATAGCAATGATCAATCACAATGAACAACGATGATGAACAACCAAATAAGAAACTATCAACCCCTATTTATATAGGTTTAGAAAGAGACTTCAAACTAAAAGATAGCTATTAAATTCACCACCTTTCCTTCCCATGCCAATTGTGGGTTTTCTAGTATAAAGGTTAGCAAATTTATCTCACAAAAACTCTCAAGAACTTCCTCAAATTGCCACAACCCATTGACAATTTCCCCTCTTTGATCTGTCATGCAAAACTCAACAAACTACTCCCTTTTCATAGTGCATATGGTGTCCACATCATTTTTAGTTTGTTGCTTAATGTAACTCATGGGATTTGTCAGCTTACACATGTTAAAAATACTTTGTAAAAGCCTTCAATCTAGAGCTGCTTGTGGGCTTTTCCCTGTCCCAATTTTTCTCATACTCTTATCATGGCTTTGCCTTCTAGTTTACTTGTTTATGGTGCCTGTAGACACTGAAAATGTCTTGATTGATACTATGCATTTGATTATGATCCACTAACATCGTTTCTTCTTAAATCATCTCGAGTTGATCAATTAATTGAATAATCAACATTATTTAATTAAAATCAGCAAATTTAGCTTTTAATCAAATAATTAAATTTATTGATTAATTCACCTTTCTTCTAACTAATTTTCATCATATTTAATTAAATCAAATCATTTAATAAATCCCTCTAAGTCTTCTTATTTGATTAAAATCAATTAAATCAAATACCCCAAATCCCCTAACCTCTTCCAATTAATTAATTCTCAATTAATTGATCCCAAATCACTCTCTAATCATCATTAATCAAATCCTCCAGCTTTTAACTCTTCAAGAGTTAAACCAACCATGGTCAACTAACCAAGTTGCACAATTAATCATTTTTTTCCAATTATCTAATTCCTCAATTATCCTCACAAAGACATATTCTGAGCAATATTCCTCTCAACAACCTCTCATTCAATTTCCCCCCAAAGGTTTTCAAAAATCTATCACATCCTCTTACATTTGCATTTAATTATCTTACAACATTTCAAACCCTCTTACATCCTCTCAAATCTCATTCAATTCTTCTTACACCATTTTCAAATTCTCAACCAACAACATGTACTCTTCCATCCTCCTCCATTCACACATTTCCCAAAATGTGCTCCAACTTCAGCCAATAGAATTGAGACACTTGACACATTCTCATTGGTGCTCAATTTATCCCACATTCATCAAATCATCTCATTCTTCAACCTTTGGCTTCTATAAAGAGAGACATCCTTTTCATAATATGGATCCACAACTTCATGCATCTTCACTATATCCATTTGAGTTCATAGTTCTTCATCATTTTCGTGCCATTTAGCTAGATTATAGTCAAATTCACTCTTGAATCATCTTCAACTTCATCAAGCTTATCAAGGGATTGAGAAAGGGCTTCTTTCCACATCAAAGAAGCACCAATCCCCCTATGGGATGCTGGTTTGGGCATTTAGAATAGTATTTCATTGGTAGTTTACTTGATATTTTACTTTGTTTTCATGTTCTTATGTTCAAATGAATTTCATAGGGAATGCTTAATTTCTACTTGTTTATTGACTAATGATCACTTGTTTGTTCATGTTTGAGTAGGTCTAGGAAGAGCATTCTACATTTGGCACTAGAAGGAGGGCACAAATCTCAAAATTAACATGTTTTTTCTTCCATTTCCGTCATTTTTTCTCTTTCTATATTTCTAGGATGCAGCGATGCTGAAAAAGACAAACACGACACAATCATTTCAGTGTCGCTATATAGCAATGCTTCCTCTGTAACCGAAAGGTGACGCTATTTTGATTTTATTGAAGCTGAATTGATCAAACTCCAAAGAGTGATGCTAGTGAATATGGCGATGCAAACATGGTCTCTATTTTTCCACAAAGTGACGTTGCATTTAGCAAAGCGACGTTGAAATCCTTAAATAGCGACACAATTGTGGAAAGTGTTAGTGTAATTAAATCAATTATTACACTATTATAAGTTAACTTAGGTCATATATCATTTAGTCCTAGGTTGCATTTTTAATAAATCATTTAATAATGGGGTAATGTTCCCTTCCATGTTTGTAGGGATAAGATTCCATCTAGAAGATGAGTTGTCCTTCTAGAACTTATCTCAATATTTAATAATTTCCTAGATAGGGTTCACATGTTGTCACATGTTATTAGATCATGACACATGGCAACATCTCATCCATCTTAGGTTTTCTCTTTTTCCTATATAATCAAGCATTTTGTACATTTGTAATCATCCAATCTCATAATATCATATCAAATAGAATCTCTATTGTGCATGCCTAGTTGCAACACTTTTTGTGTGGTTGATTATTTTTCTTGGCAAAGGTCCTCCATTGAAGACTACAGCTTCAGGGACCCTGTGCATCCATAATCTCAACATGGTATCAAAGCATGTTGAATTTTAACATGGTATCAAAGCTTGTCCAGTGAAATGTCAACCCTTGATCACAAGCTTAAAGGTTTCCATTGCAGGCTACTTGACTCCACCCGGGGACCAAGCTGATTTCTGAAGCAGATAGAGTCAGATTCGAGCTCGCCATTGTCTTTAGAAGGCCTCAAAACCCTAGGATCACCTGTCCAATCATCAAAATCATATACATCAACCCAAGAGCCATCAAAGGTATTTCTAGGGTTTGCAAAATCAATCGTACGGTCTATACAATTTGCAATAAAAAAATCATCCCAGTCAGTTTTCCTCTGAGGCAAATTTTTTTTAGTTGCAGGCCTTTTTTTTCAAAAAAAAAAATAGGGCTTATTCGTATAGTTTGGAAAAAAATAATATTTTTTCTATAGTTTGCAAAAAAATATTTTGAAGTGACCTGCAATATTAATCATGATCGGCATATAAATATTGGGTTTGATTAAATCTAGGGGCTTTATTATTCGATCAACATCGACATTGATATATTATATGCATCAACATTTATTTTTGAATTGCTTTATAAGCAATATTCAAAAATATATTTGGTTGTTATTTTTTTTTAAAAAAGTCTATAGTCAGCGGCATTAAAGTTTCTATAGGGTTCGTACCACTATCAGCCCTATCCCATCCATCATTGTCATTAATGGAAAGTTACTTCACCATCTGTTCATCCTTCGTCCCCATCGACCGTTCTTCTCACCATCACCGACGAACTCTCTGCTAGTGATTTGTTATCAGCCCTCATCGTCATCTGTTGATTCCGCTAGTCTTCATCCTTGCCACCATCAGAGTCTTCTGCGTGCAACTGTGGTCCTTTTGTTGGTCGTTATGCTATCTCATCGGCTCCATCCACTCTTTTACCTATCACATCTATTTTCAAATCCATGGTATTTGTTCTGTGGTATGAAGAGTTTCAAATTGCAGGTTTATATTAAACTGGGTTTTTAATTGCCATGTCGGTTGTTTTTATTTTATATAAAATTTATATTAAAAGCAAGGCCGACATTGGGATAGCCCGCGGATAAAGTGCAACAACCTAGGCATATGTATGACTGAGTCTGTGTTCCTTGAGCAACATTTTTTTGCCTCAATTTTGCATGTGATCACATCAATGACCAAGATCTATCCCGAAGGGGGCTTATTTTTTGCACCCCGTTAGCCTGCAAAGTGCCTAATATAGGCCTTTTTTCTTTTTATCATAACTTTTCACCAGGGTGTTGGAAAGAGAATTTTGTCTACTTTCTAGTGGTGACATCAGTTCTACAAAATTTTGCTTGCAGAAATTTCTACAATCAACTAAAGTCAAAACCCTAATTTGGACATAAAGGCTCGTATCTTCGTAAGCGTTCATCGGATTTCAATGATTCTAGCGGCATCAGGAAGTATTTTAGGAGGTTTTTTCATTAGTCTAGACCCCTTGATCAGTTTCAGCTCCAGGTACTCTTGAATTGATTTTTTCAGTTTGGTGCATTTGTTCAATAACTTGGATATCTTGAAGCTTGGGAAAATATTTCTTGATCCGGGTAACATCACTTCAGTTACACATCATATTTGGAAGCTTTTATTTGTGTTGAAGGTCAGTGTCTGTGTTTTTTGGAGAAATTTCATTATGGGGCTTGCATATACTCCTTCCTTGGTTATGTTGCACAAGGGTAACTATAAGTAATGGCAAGATGGGATCATGCACCATCTCCAATCACTTGATTTATTGCCACATATATATGGTATAGTTCCTCATCCAAGTGAAGGTATTCATGAACTTGGTTGGAGTTGCAGCAGATACACTATTTTGGAGATCATTGAGATGTAAGTTGATTATGATGTTTTGAATACTATTGATCATTGTGACTGTCCTCAAATCCTTTGGGCTAAGCTTTGGGAGATATATGGAGATTCAGATACTCCACCCTTCCTCGATGATCATGATTCAGAATATCATTCTTTAGATCAGGTATCGCATGATGATATTGTTGTGCAGGAAGTTGATTGCCTTGAATCTTCCGAAGAGGTTGACAAGGTTCCTTTAGATGCTTCTTCTCCATCAAAGACAGTTGGTATCCCTTCACATTCAGTGATTCCTTATCTAGATTCATTGATTGAGGCTTCCACCATCATCATTCATCAAGACACATTCAATTTTCCAGACTTGGCATCACAGGATGGCTTTGTTTTAGGTATCACTAACTTGGCTACTTCTATAGGTTTGGAGGACATTCTTGAGGGGATATCACTCCTCTATTCGTATCACACTTTGGAGAGTTCTCTTGAGTCTCCCCATCCCTTTGTCTCAACCTTGATAAGTAATCCAGAGACTTTCTTGGAGGCACTTGGTTTCTCTTCAGATATTTCATGTATGAGACTTCTTCCCTATCATTCTATTCAGGATTTGAAGTTTCTTCAACATCCACCATTGGATTTGTTTCTTCCTAGCGGGAGACTTGTGGTTTGGACACCTTTGTTGCTTCAGACTTATTTCAGTGGATTTGAGGACACTTCATTTAGGGGGGCTATCAAGTCTCCATAATATTCATTGCATTTATGTCTTTGGATATTGTTCAACATCAATTTCTGCATCGTCCTAATTTGTTACCCTCTTCATTGATTGTGGCATCTTCATCTGCAGGCAAGGAGACATTTGAGCAGAGTTCAGAGACATCATCATCAACATACATCCTTCCTTCCTTCAATTACTATTTGGAATGGGAAGCATCTCTACACTTGTACTTGGTTTTGTTTCTTTCGAAAGGGAGACAAGTTGTTTGTTGACATTGGATCATGTTATGTCTTCAGACACTTACCATTTCTGCAGGTGATCACATCTTCTGGGGGAGCTATATAGTCTCTCTATCTCCCTCCTATGGGGGGGCTATTGTATTGTATCCATGTGACATATGGTGTACTTGGGGGGTATTTGGGAGTCCTCCATCCTTCCCATCCTATCTCACATTTTTGCTTTTTCATCTCCTTTTTTGGAGAGGGGTTTGTTCCCACTAGGTTTTCCCCTTTTCTCCTGTTGTGGGAGATTTTCTACATCTTCATGTAAATGGGTACCTAACATGGCCTTGTAGCCGGGACCCATCATCATCATCATCTCTGCATAATCATTGCATTTTCCTCCCTAAGTTGAACTTATGGGGGGGTGTTAGTGTAATTAAATCAATTATTACACTAGAATAAGTTAACTTAGGTCATATATCATTTAGTCCTAGGTTGCATTTTCAATAAATCATTTAATAATGGGGTAATGCTCCCTTCCATGTTTGTAGGGATAAGATTCCTTCTAGAAGATGAGTTGTCCTTCTAGAACTTATCTCAACATTTAATAATTTCCTAGATAGGGTTCACATGTTGTCACAAGTTGTTAGATCATGACACATGGCAACATCTCATGCATCTTAGGTTTTCTCTTTTGCCTATATAATCAAGCATTTTGTACATTTGTAATCATCCAATCTCATAATATCATATCAAATAGAATCTCTGTTGTGCATACCTAGTTGCAACACTTTCTGTGTGGTTGATAATCTTTCCTGGCAAAGGTCCATTGAAGAGAGCAGCTTTAGGGACCCTATGCATCCATAATCTCAACATGGTATTAGAGCATGTTGAATTTTAATAGAAAGCAACACTGGGTCTGGGTAAAAGATCAGTTTTCAAATTAGTTTTTAGCATGTGCTTTATATATTGATCTCCTTTAACCATTGACTAGTTTTATGGCTCTGTTCTTTTTTGTAGGTTGATCAACTTTTGCAGGTTAGGTGACAAAGAAGAAGAGGAAATAAGGGGAAGGTTTCTTATGATACTATTTCATGATTGTAACAAGTGTTTTTTAACACTTTGGGGACACCTATAACCCAATCTTTAGAATCTTGTTATCTTTCAGTTTAGGACTCAACTACATCTCATTTGGGTTTTAAAAAGAACACACAAAGGGTTAAAAAGAACATTATAAACTCACTAGATTTTATTTTGGGTCTTAAAAATTTGAACAATCAAATTTCACACTCAAATTTGGTGCTATAAAAAGAATTCAATTATTGCTTTTAAGGACTAAAAAGAATTCGTGCTTATTCTGTTTTGTGATATTTTCTACATACTCTTGTCATTCGAATGCATATGCACTTCTCTCGCACCTCACAACGATCTTGAGAATCAAAATAATTTTAGTGATATTAGGTTGTCTAAAAGATTGCCTCCACATTTCAAATTTGGGTTATAAAATTGAACAAATCTTGCTAGTGTAAGAAAAGACATTGCATGTGTTCTCTCTTTGTTCATGCAAAAAAAAGATTGATCAAACTACAAATGTAGTTACTCGTTATTGTTCACCTTTGGAGGGCCTTCCTTGGTGGGAAAAATTACTCACCCCCAAGGGAATGACCCAAGCGGTAATGAGTATAAGCCAAGCTCTTCCAGACTACTATATAAATTTGTGGTTATGATGAAAATCATAAACAATGGGAAGCAATGCATGATAACTCTCCCCCAGTGTCTTTATGAAGCGTAAATCCCTTGTTCTAAGGGTTGGGAGATCTCTCACAAGGAGCTTATCATTGCACCCCTTAAACTAGATGCCCTTATTACGAACCTTTGTTCAAAATCCAAAATCCCAATATTTGTTGGTGTAAGGAGGTTGGACCTCCGAAGCTGTCCCACATATTTGTGATTCTTTGTTGAGATGAAAAGTTCATCATGGGAGATTCATGAGAACTGAAGCTTGGATGACCCGTAGAAGTGAGTGCCATGGAGGGGAGTCAGTGTGGTCAAGCTTCTAATCATCCACTTTGAATAAGCGTAGCTGGAGAAACCCAAGTGGGAATTCAACAAATATTTTGTTTTCCATCCTAGGGTTATGCAATCTTTGAGTTGGTTAAACACATTGCTTGGATCCAAAATCTTGAAAACAAAAATTTAACAATGGTCATCAAATTTCAAACCCTTTAGAAGAGGCAAATACCTTTGAAAAGTCCAAGTATTATTGCTTGCCCCTAGGGATTTATCCTTAGAGGATTCTAAATATTTGGGCCTATACCTCAATTCTCTCTCTCTAAAGTCAACATTAGGGAACTATTGCCTTACTTTCCTTGATTTCCACATAATGAAACTTGTGGGATGCAAGGAAATTGAGACATAGACATTTAGTTGAAAAGCTAAGCAAGAAAGTGTTTGTGGTAAAAATAATCCATTAAATAAAGATAAAAGACAAATTGAACCCCACACATGTGTGTTCTCAAATTATTTCCCACAAGATCAAAATCCCAAAACCAAAGTCTATCAATCATAACAAATGTCTTAGTCCAAGAAATCTCAAGAAACCTCAGTCCATGCTTTACAAAGTTAGGGAAATATTGGTCTATAACTTTTACAAATGTGCTTCAAAGGATAATCCCAATTTGTATTTGTTCTATTATTTTCAAAATCTAAGCCTTTTTCAACGTTTTGATTTTCTCACATAGAAGTATATCATGTTCTTCAATTCCTAGGTATTGTAAAAAAAAGTCTCTCTAAGTTCACTTAGGATCAAAATAAACACTTTCATCCATCCCAAAGCATCAATCAAATGCAATTTCACAAACAACTCTTAGAATCTTGGAAAAAAAATCCTTCATACCAGGCTTTTGGAAAATCCTTCTACATCAAAATCAAAATCATCTTGTTTGACTAAGTGTGTGTAGATGAATCTTCTTCACACACTTAGTTAAATTATCACCTTGTGTAAAATTTCATTCCAAGATAACATACAACATCTTGGAGTTTATAAGTTCATTATCAAATTCAAATAAAATCCAAAATAAAAAATCTAAAAGTCCTAGAGTCTAGTATCCCTCCAAGGTTCCTTAAGAGTTCAATCATTCACAATCACTCATCTTTCATTATCTCATCACCACCCCTTGATCCTTAGCATCTTAGATTGTCTTTTTTGTACCTAATGTTTAGACCAACCTAAGGAGTTAGAGGTTCACCTCTCATATTCCTAAAAGTTGATCCTTATTTTATGGTCCAAAATAGATCTCAACATAAGAAAAACATGGAAACAAACAAAAAAACATCCACTTCAAGTGACTTGAGTCAAACTACACCTGAAATAAACCTCATTAGATCTAAAAATCCCCCACTCAACCATCCTCTACTACCACAAGATCTTCAAGAGGTATGTTGCCAAGTGGAGGATATTACCAACAATGTCCTAGGAATGACTCAAGACAACATCATGGAAAGGGTCCAAACCCCAAAAATCACAAAATTGTCAACATAATGATGAGACTTAATCCTTCACAATACATGCTAGAATTGGTAAAGGAAGGTGTTAAACTCCCTTCTGATTATGACGCAAGTAGTATTGTGGAGAAACCTCTTGGGATTATTCCACCAGTCTCATTCACACCTCCCTTCCAAAACATCATTCAACCCATCCCACAACCAACATCATCTCATACTCCAAGTCAACCCATAGTTACCAAGCGAAGTTCATTATGTCATGCTCTTCAAACACATCCCCTTGTAAAAAACCAAGAATTAGACGCAAACACCATCTTGGGTCTACCGTCCCTTAAGATCTGAAACACCCATACATTCCACTTGTCTTTCATGACACCAACAATCCATCCACTTTCTCCACATCACCGACATATTCTCTTAGCACATAAGGCTCTCTCCCCATGACTTCACAAGGAGAAGGGGGACTATTTGGACAAGGGGGAATCTTTGATCGCTCATCATCACTTTCTCAAGGAAACACACCACCCTTATTCCCACCATTTCCCCCTCTACCATTAACATCTACACCAATCCTTGATTTGGGGAAACCCCCTTTACCAATCCTCAATCAACCAAATCAAAGAAATCCTCCAATCGTGAATCAAATCAACATACCAAATCCTCTGATCATGCCACTGATATCACAACACCAGGTGGCACCAATACAAACAACACAATCAATTACTACACCATCTACAACACCTCAAATATCTCAAAACACGGTCTCCGAAGGACCTAGCATATCAACTACACCATCCACCACACAATATTTTATCATCAATCCAACACCTCCACCACCACCTCAACAAAATCTCATCGCAACATCTCACACTATTCTGAATCCTCCACCTCCACCACCAAATCCAAATGTGGAAGGAAAACCAATACATCATCACACTACAAGCAACTCAACAAGCACAGGCACAACAAGCCGCACAACAAGCACAACAAACACAAGCTCAAGCTTTATTACAATAACAAGTCACCCAAGCTGCACAAGCAGAGCAAGCTGCATAGGTTTCCCAAGCTACACAAGCTGCCCAACAAGCTCAAGCTCAGGCATAAGCTCAATATCAAGCACAACAAGTTCAATCAAAAGCACAATACCAAACACAATAATAAGTGGTTCAACAACAAGCCTATTAGTAGGCTCTGCAACAATACTTTGCAACAATACCAAGCAGAACAACAAGCACCTCAGTTATAAGCCCAACAACAAGCATTGTTGGCACAACAACAAGCATTGTTGGCACAACAACAAGAAGCATTGGTGGCAAAACAAAATGTGCAACAACCTCCCACAAACATGCAAAACAACCCACCTGTCAGTCAAACAATCAAACCACCTTAAAAGATATTCATCCCACCACTCGATCCACAAAATGATGTGTCTACACAAATCAAATTTCTCTCACAATAAGTGCTAGACCTACAATCCAGAAAAACAACAAAAGCCCAAGGGAATTTGTGCCCTTATCCATTCGACAAAAGCATTGTGATGGTTCCATTTTCAAAAGGTTTCCAGATACCTAAATTTGACAAATATCATGAGATTGGTAACCCTAAAGATCACATCAAGGAATTTCACGTCCACTATATGGAAGTTTCATACGATGACTCTTATCTAATGCAACTATTCCCTTGGAGTTTGGCTAGACCAATAATGGAATGGTTCTCTCGTCTTCCTCCCAGAATAAAAAAGTTCCAAGAAATTGTGGACTTGTTCATACAGAACTACTCATTCAACATAGGCATGGATGTGAGCCTAGAAGAACTATCCACTCTCAAAAAAGCCAAGGGGGAAAAATTTGCATCCTTCTTGCAATGATGGCAATCCAAGTCTAACAAAAGCAAGTGGACTATGCCAGAAGAACAACAAATCTATACAATCATCACCAATCTCGAAGGAACCTTGTCCTTCCATCTAAAAATGCAATGCATCACCACATATGACCAGTTGATCCCCAAGGGGCTCAACATTGAAAAACCCCTTATCGCATAAGGGTGGACACCCACTTATCAAGACAACTACCCATCAACCAGTTATAATGAAAAAACCTCGCACATGGGTGAAGAACAAAAATGTTACCAATGATGGTGTAGTTGACGTCAAAGTTGTTATCAGTGCCCCAAGGAAAAACAAAATTATATCAACAATCACAAGTCAACAACCAAAACAAAACAAATGCCAACACATCATCACAATAACCCAACAATCAAGTGGTCAATAACCTGAACAATCAAGGGGGACCACCCCCAAGGAAGTATTCCCCTAAATAGAAATACACACCACTTGGGGAATTGATTGAGTCTATCATGCAATAGCTAGTCCCAACAAATATCATCAAGATCCCTGTTTATGACAATTATCAAGAGCCTCAAGTTAAACCACCATGGTATAACAAGAAGCAACTTTGTGATTTCCACAAAATAAAGGGACATACAACAACCAGTTGCATGTGACTTAAAAATTTGATTAAGGACCTCATTGATGACAAAACCGTAACCATTGAACAACCCGCGGGAAATCAAGATCTAAAGATATACACGAATCTGATGCCAGATCATAATAAGGGGAACAATAATGGTAAGGCAAAGTATAATAATGTAAACCATGTTTACAACCATGTCAATGCATCCTTAGATGAGTGGGTTACCATTGTTAGCATTAAAGGATCCAGAGCCGACTATGGAGTCACCACATGTGGTGGAAAATTTACCATTTCGAGACCATCCCAGACACCCAAAACATCCGCTACCAATCCAAAGTTAATACCAGATGGTTATAATGTTCTAGATCAATTAAAAAGAACCCTCACCCAAATCTCCATCATGGAGTTGCTGAAAATCTCGCCTGGACATAGGAAAATACTAGAAGAAGCATTGGCTTCATCCACTGTCCCCACAAATATTGACATGGACTAGTTCCAAGCTATGGTCAGACATATTACTATGCCACATCTCCTAACATTTTCGGAACAGGACTTCCCAACTCAACCATCTCATAACCATGCACTTCATCTCGAAGTCTTAGTCTATGAGAATAAAGTTAAGAGTCTTGGTGGATAGAGGTGCAGGCTTGAATATCTATACTCTCAAGCTAATAAAGAATCTAGGATTCTTTGAAGATGTCATTAAGAAAGGTAAGGGTATTACTATTAAGGCATATGTTGATCAAGAATGGGTGTCTCAAGGCACCATTCAACTCCCTATTCAAGTAGGGCTAGCTATCATGGAAACTACATGCCAATTCCTTGATCTTGAACTACCTTACAATATCCTTCTGGGGTGCCCATGGATCCATGGAATGCAAGCTATTTCATCTACCTTCCATCAATGTGTCAAGTTTCCCTATCAAGATCAAGAGGTCACAGTCCATGGAGATCCTAAACCATTTTATTATTGCAAGAATCTGGAAGCTAGGTACTACAAGATCCCTCAAGTCCCAAAGAATGATGAGGGACCCACATCTCCATATATTGACCCATCTACCTTAGCCTCCACTTTTGAGACAAATACATCTGCCA
The DNA here is from genome assembly GCA_007258455.2 of Sequoia sempervirens. Taxonomy (NCBI): domain Eukaryota; kingdom Viridiplantae; phylum Streptophyta; class Pinopsida; order Cupressales; family Cupressaceae; genus Sequoia; species Sequoia sempervirens. The sequence continues at coordinate 137,166 of VDFB02169724.1, read as the reverse complement.
TTTTAAACATTTTTGATATCAAAGTCATTATCCAGGACAATGGGTGTGGGGACTACATAATGAAAAAGAGTGCCTTTGTAGTAGGAGAGTTACCTCAATCTCCTTGGTCTCATGGGCAACCCCAACTGATTGACACCCCATCTCAAACCTTTAAAGCATACCCCTCCATATTCAAATGTTGGGGAGACCTAAGCTAGGAAATGGTACACAAAAAATACATATCAAGTCTACTATACCAAAATGAAAGGCCCGTAGAATCTTCCCATGGATGATGACAACAAAGGACTACAAATGATGCTTGGCATGGGCTACAACAAAAATAAGAAACTCAGACAAAATGACAACTTCCTTCTAGAACCTATCATTCTTGATAAGCGTATAAGGAATATTGGCCTTGGACATACCCCTCCAAAAATAACCATACTTGTAAAAGGTGCCTGGTTAGAAAAGTCAAAGCTCCTCAGTTACCAGTATCCACAAGTCTTTCTTTAGAAAACTATACCTTTGATATAACCATTGTGTGTGATGAGGACCCCATCACTGACCTACCTATGCTATTCGAGGATTCCTCTCTTTTCATGATCAATACCCTATCTTTCAAACCAAGTAACCAAACCAATGAGCTAAAACTTGTCTACCCCCAACTCATCGATTATGACCAACGAGGACCGTCAATTTTAGACACGTTCGAAAACAATGAGGCTCTCTCGAAATTCATGGGATTGCCGGATACTCTACCATGTGGAGATCACAAAGTTGGGTTTGACATTGAGCTAGAAATACATGCATATTATGGGGAAATGATTCAATCCCTTAGTCACAAAAGTGAAAATTTAAGAATAATATCTAGGTCTTTGAGTGAAAACCACACTGTGGCACTCTCTAACCCAAAAATAGTAAAAACAAAGGACTTATCCACTGGAAAAAACATCTCTAAGAACCAAAGGACAATGGATTCTATCTTCCCCTTATTGCTATTCATCAAGAAAATTTAGCAATCTTGGCTGAGAAATGTAATCTAGTCAATCTAGGAATTGAGGAAGCACCACATATCGCCTTCTATGCGGAATCACTTTTGACAAAAGAACAAGAAATCCTAGCTACTTTTCTAAGGGAAAGAAAGGTAAACTTCACATGGACCTATGCTGACATGCTTGGTCTTGATTCAGAAGTTGTGGTTCACCATCTAGCCATTTATTTAGAGGCAAAGCCAGTAAGACAAAAGATGAGAAAGATGCATCCACAAATAGCATTACTAGTCAAATTTGAATTACAAAATATCCTTGATGCCAGTTTCATATGACCAATTGATTATCCAAAGTGGGTTTCAAATCTTGTACTTGTCTCTAAGCCCACTGGGGGCATTTGCATCTGCACTAACTTCAGGGACCTGAATAAAGCATGCCCTAAGGATGATTTCCCTCTCCCAAACATACACATGATCATGAATATGATGATAGGGCATGAAATGCTCTCACTAATGGATAGGTTCTCAAGATACAATCAAATCATGGCAGCTAAGGATGACCAACACAAGACAACTTTCACTTGTCCATGGGGGACATATTGTTGGAACATGATGCCATTTGGGTTGAAAAATGCAAGAGCTACCTATCAAAGAGCTATGACACTAATCTTCCATGACATGATTCACAAAACTATGGAAGACTATGTGGATGACATATTGGCCAAGTCAAATAAACTTCTGGATCACATAGTGGCACTAAGCTCCATCTTCGATAGGCTAGAAGAATACAAGGTTGGGCTCAATCCAACAATGTGTGGCTTCAGTGTACAATCAGGAAAGCTCCTAAGGTACATTGTATCTATGAGGGGAATCGAGATAGACCCTACCAAAGTCAAATAAATTGTTGAGATGGAAGCACCAAGAACATTGAAGCAGTTAAGGGGTTTGTAGGGAAGGCTCCAATCCATTTGCCGGTTTATAGCACAGTTAGCAGATAAGGCTATCCCATATTTTCATCTACTCCATAAGGGGTAGCATACAAATGGGATGAGAAATGTGACCAGGCGTTCAAAAAAATAAAGGAGTACTTACGGACACCACCAATCCTTATGCCACCAATTCCAAATAAGCCATTGATCCTATACATATCGGTAACAACAACAACCCTTGGCGCTCTCTTAGCTCAACATGATGAAAATGAGAAGGAGAGATCTATTTACTATATCAATAGAACCATGGTGGGACATGAGCTGAATTGCACATTCATTGAAAAGGCTTTCCTAGCAATGGTGTTCACAACACAAAAGTTCAAACACTATATGTTGGCTCACCAGATAAAACTCACTTCCAAGATAGACCCTCTCAAGTATCTACTTTCCAAAGCAACACTCACAGGGTGAACAACTAAATGGGTCACGATCCTAACATAATACGATATTGAGTACATAGAGCAGAAGGCCATTAAAGGACAAGTAATTATAGACCAACTAGCAAAGGTATTGATATATTCAGAGAACCCACTTGTATCAGAGTTCCCCGATGAGTCCATCTTTAACATAAGTGTAGCAGATCACTGGAAAGTATATTTTGATGGATCCTACACATAGCATGGGTCAAGAGTTGGAGTCTTCTTTATTACACCACAAGGAGATTGCATACCCAAGTCATATAAGTTATCTTTTCCTTGCACAAACAAAATTCTAGAGTATGAGGCTCTTGTCATAGGACTCAAAATAGTAGTACAATGGCAAATCATGGCACTCAAAGTCTATGGAGACTCGTAGCTAATAATCAATCAAGTAAATGATGAATACCAAACGAAGGATGACAAATTGAATCCATACAAAAAACTAGTGGAAAGCCTCAAAGAATTCTTCATTGACATCACGTTTGAGAAAATACCTAGGAAAAACAATAGAGCAACGAATGCTATGTCAATAATCGGATCGCTACTGGATATCCCACGCAATGTCCATAAACATGAATTATTGGTTGAGCAGCTTCTCATACCAGTATTCAAGGTGCCAGAATCTAAATTCATGTGTGAAATTGTTGGTCCTGGTGACCCTTGGTATCATGACATTTACACTTGCTTAAAAATAGGAGTCCTCCCTACTGATATCACCTTGAACCTTAAAAGAACATTTTTCAAAAAGTCATCCCTTTTTGTTATCTTAGGAGACACCCTATACTGTAGGAGTATCAAGGGTATTGTTGGCCTCCTCTAATGGTTTAATAACTAAGCCTTTAGGGATATGACTTAGAGATTGAACATCTACACTAAGTAGCTATCTCACTCATCATGAAGGTGCATTCTACTTATCAACCCAGGGACGTAAACTTGAAATGAGTCAGCACTGTATGTGCATTGGGACTTCATTGCAATCATTCATAAACTAGGAAATAAATAATGCTGAAAGTAAAATGCTGGAAATAAATCAATTTAAACACTGAGCATAAATCAACATTTGAACTAAGCATTAACAAATATACTAGAAATGAAGGATATAAATGAAAATCTCAACAAACAAATAGGAAACTACTCTGTCTACCTTGGCTGCAGGAACAAACACATAATGGAATTCTAGTGGATGTAGGAACAAACAGTTATTGAAGTTGAAACTAACTACTAAACAAAAAATAAATTTTAAACTAATAGATGGAATTCTAACCAAGTGAGCCCCCTTGGGTGAGTCTCCCTGACACTAACTCAAATGCATCAACTCAGAATGTCATATTATTCCTTGAAAGCATAAGTACAACATCTCAGCAATAGAACTGTAAAACTGGAAAACGCGAGTACAAACTCAAAATATCCAACCTTATCAAAAGGAGTATCTAACCATTATTTATAGGGAGAAAACTACTAACTATCCCTAACTACATAGGCAGTTGACTCCATCAAAATAGGAGGATGTCCCTTATTGGAAGCATAGAAAAATATGGAGGTTATCTATGCACTAAATTGGTCAAAGCAAACTCGCTTCAATGAGAATCTAGCACAACACACTCCCTATATTTTCTCAACAACAAATATGACAATTAAAAAGGTCATTACATTCTTTCGTTTGAATTAGGAATTTCCCTCCATGAGAGTTTTCCTGCTTTGACATCTTAATGATCAACTTCTCGACTTCTTAACAACTGACCAATTGGCAAGAATTTGTCCCATGTAGCAAGCTTGTTGACATCAGCATTTTGGTGGAAACTTGCAAAATAACATTAGCACACACAAAAAAATGTATATCTATAATTACCTTAGTAACATTCATTCAACCACTAGTAAATTCAACATAGATAATTCTCATAGCATGATAATATCATTGAAGTCACAAAGGTAAAGCTTATGTCCAAAGTCTATGGATTTAAGGAAAATATCAACATCTAGGTGTCAAAGTCTAGGATAGCAATGACAAATATGTAATGGATCCTATCAAAATTGAGCCATTGATTGAGCTTATCATTCCCCCCAACCTAACATTTTGTTGGTCCTCCAGCAGAGGGAGCACTAAACTTTTTCCTAGTTAATGCCCTAAAGTCAGCTTCTGCCAGTTGTCCCACATTAGTATCTAAAGTGGTGGAATCAGGATCCCAATATAATACTTGTTTGCTCTCCAGTCTGTTCCATCTTGTCCTTTCTACAACTATTTTATACTGGTAGAATTTATAATCTAACACAGGCCATATTAATGTAGGTGCCTGAAATGTTAAGGGAAGCCAAAAATGTTGCTTCCTTCTACCAATCTGTATGTACCTATCAACCCTTTTACATGTTGCAGCATAGTTTGGTAGAGAGTGGGGTTCAACCTATTTCAATTCTTCTGGCAAATTGTTCCACCTTTGTGCTAAATATCCCATTACTAATTTTCCTGTGGTTTTAGCTACCTTCTCATACTCTTGGTAGGTTTCTTCTCTGACAAGCATAATCTTAGCTTTGTAGCTAGGGCGGTAAATAACTATGTGCCATGTCATGAAAATTTGTCCAGGGTTACTAGATTTAGCCTTGAGAGGTAGGGGAGTATGCAATTCCCTTTCCCTGTAAATTCTATACTGTTGTCCCCAACTAATCTCATTTTGAATCCAAGACATAAATGCCCTTAAATGAAGGTCCCCAATATACAACAAGGGATTCCAATCATGATCTTTAGACAAAACATAATTGTGCAGGTATAATTCACATAACAAATTTTTAACATTAGGAGGTGCAAGTTGATAAGCCTGGAAAAATTCATGTGGTGTATCAAAAGTAGGACTCAAACCTGAAATGATCCTTAATAGCTTGAAAGAAAGATTCTGCTCCTTCAAGTGCAGGGCATACACTCTAGGAGGAGTTATACATGCTAACATCTTGGGTATTAAATCTACCACACTATCTACTATTTCCTTCAAAGCAACAATTTCAACATTCTTCTCTTCAATCTCTGCATCTTTCTTTTTAATCACATTATGTAGCTTACGCTTTTCCTTTTTCCATTCTTCTTCCCTTCTTTGTATCTCACTCCACAATTTCATAGCTATGCCATTCCATGAAAAGTCAAAAGGTTTATGTATTCCTACCAAAGTATTCTTTGGAACTGACTCTTATTGTTCATACAACACCAGTTGTAGTGATTCAAGTTGTTCATCCTGCTCTACCTGCAGGAACTCTATAATCTCATTTTGTTCTTGTTGCAGGGTTTCCTAGGTTTCATCTTGTTCTTAGTTCTCAACTGGTTCTAGGATGGCAGCAAGCTCTGCCAAACTGATATTTGTTTGATCCTCAAAATATCCCCTTCCTCAACATTCACCTACCCCATTGGGGCTTCCACCTCGTCCCTAGATGTTTTTCTAAGCCTAGGGCTTCTCTTGGGAGGTGCACTAGTGGCTGGCCCAACTGGTTTTGATTTCTTAGGAGGGTTTTTATCTTTTCCTTCGGTTGCAAGAGGAATAGTGTTATGAACCTTTCATTTTCTAGGGCTTGGTGTTGGTTTTTCTGCCACTTGGTTTTTAGCCTTCCCTTTCCTCACTAATGCTTCTTTCTTTTGTGCCTCTTCTCTCCTAAGTTCAACCCTAGTTCAAATTGGGGTTTTAGCAAGGACATTATTGTCAGAATCTAAGGATGAACTTTCCTCTCTTAAATGTTTTGACTTAGAAGACCCAATTTCAACAACTTGCTCAGCTGCAAGAGGGTTTGAACTAGGGTTTGGACCAGAGGTTGATGCTCCAGGAGTAATTTCAACAACCCTCACTTCCCTCCTAACCCTATGGGGTTGAGGCTGACCTCTAACATGTTCTAGTCTGAATTGATCAATGTTTAAAATCTCCTCCCATGTCATATCAGATACTTCATGTAGAGATTTTTCCACTAATAATTTGATTAAACAATGGTGAGAGACAAAGTTATCCCTACCTTTATGTGTTTCAGTCGCCATGATGGCAAGGAGATTATATAACACATTGGGCACATTCATTCTTCATCCATGCCTCATATGGTCCAGTAGCTTGAAGTGTATGGAATGAGGGCATGACTGGCAAGCCTCACAAGTGATGTACTTAACAATGTGGACAACTACTTGTTTCCATGGCTTAGGAAGAGAATTTCTTTTTGTACCCTGTTTATCCACCACCAATGGAGGATCACTGGGTTTAGTAAATTTTTCCCTGGCTAACCTTGCATATTTTGTAGCAGGGTATGGCTCACTGTCAGCAGGTAAGCCCATTACCTCCACAATTCTTTCGTCAATAACAATCACTTCCAATCCTTTTACCACTGCCTTCCCCTTAGAGAATGTTTGTGCAAATTCCTATGCAATGTCTTCATTGTAACTGTCGAGCTTCAAGAAATAGTCCAACCACCCGCAATTTCTAAATTCTACTAAAGAAGGTGCATCTTGCATTACCACATTATTAACCATGGGTTCACTTCAGATTGGTTGTCATCCCATCGCTCAGCTGCAATATTTTTGCTATTTTTTTTCTCTACAATCTCTTTCTGAAAAACCCCAACTTCTTTTTCTAGAATTCTTCTTTCTATCGTACTGAATGTCAATGTCATGTAGCTCACCAAATTACTTTCATTGGGTAAAATTGGAAATTATGATTAGGAAATTAAAGGTTCATTAACAAGGGGTATTATCAAAAGAAATGGCGGCAGTTCAGTGACAACTCACATATGCAAGCTGACATATCAATTTATCATTCGAATTAGCTCAGTTTAAATTCATTGATATGGATGACACATGGACTTATGAGTTGACACTCCCCCCCCAACCTAATTTAGAGCACGTATTCGCATAGGCTGGTTAATAAATATGATTGGACAAGGCAGAGTACAATTTCATTCTATGTGAAATACCTACATTTAATTACAACAATTAAAGAAATGCACTAAAGATAATAAAGATATAACAAATTGTGTTGTACATACTTGAAATATTGGAGTATCTTTGCAAAGATTGTGGAGAAATTACTGATTACCTTTAGGAAGTACGATTGAGCAATTAATACATTTGTGATGAAATGGAATGAAGTGATGGTGAAATGGAGTGATGGTGAAATGGAGTGATGGTAGATTTATGGAAGAGAGAGAAGATGGAGATGGATGGGAGGATAGGCGGATTAATGAAGAAGTGGACTCCCACAAAAGTTGAAGTTTTTATTATGAAGTGGTTGCATGTGTACTTGGATCAACCAGAAGGAGGGACACTAGGTATGCTTCCTTTGGCTGTAGGAATTTTGGGGGTTGGGTGCTGATTAAATTGTTGCGTGAACTCTTCCCTGAATGTTGGCTTGTGATACAACCTTAGACGGTGATCGTTAACTAGAAGTTTGAATCTAACTGGGTCAATGGTGGTGAGTTGTACAACTCATTTGGGAAAGACTTCTGCAACTTTGTATGGTCCCAACCATCTATTCTGCAATTTACCCACATTGTTTTGATACCTGGAGTCATAAAGGTCTACCCAGTCACCAAGTTGAAACTTTTTGTCCTTTATGTACGTATCATGGCATTTTACCCTTTGATTCTGCACTACCTCAGTATGATGCAAGGTTGTCTTTCTCATCTCATCCAAATTATTCAGCTGCATGATTCTATCTTTTTGTGCCTCAGAGATATCCATCCCTAACTCTAGTGCATTCCTAAGAGTCTTATGCTCAAATTCAATGGGCATCATTATTGTCTTCACATGCAATAACTAAAAGGGAGTGAAACCTATAGCTTTTTTCCAGGTGGTCCTCTAGGCCCAAACAGCTTTTGGTGGCCTATTCACCCATTCTCTCCTATGAATAACCACTGTTTTTGTCATAATTGCCTCAATTTATCTATTGGCTACCTCAGATTAGCCATTGGCCTGAGGGTGATAAGGAGTATACTTCTTGTGCCTCACATTATATTCATTAACTAGTGTTGTGACAATGGTTGATGTAAATTGAGCCCCTTGATCAGTCACTATCTCCTTTGGAACCCCATAACGATTGAAAATTTCTTCATAAAGAAATTTTGCAACCTTATTATCTCTTGCATGCTTCATTGTTTTAACTTCAACCCACTTGGTCACATAGTTAGTGCAAACCAAGATATAGGATTTACCATTTTATGGAGGATCAATATGCCCTACAAAATCTAGTACCCATTTATCAAATGGAGTGATTACTACTTGTGGGTAAAGGGTCATCTCATCAGATTTGGTTGGTCAGCCTATCCTCTCGCATCTATCACACTTTCTTGTATACCTACCTGCATCCTTATGAAGTGTGGGCAAGTAATATCCTGTGTTAAGAATCCTCATTACTATCCTTTTGGCTGTAAAATGCCCTCCACAAGGTTCATTGTGACATGCATGCAATATATCATATGTCTCTTCTTCCCTTACACATCTCCTTATGACATGGTCTAGTCGAGTGTAGAACAAACAACCTGCAATCCATGAAAATGGAAAGGTTTTCTCAATGAGTACCCTTCTCTCTTTTGGAGAGAAATGAGGAGGAACTCTCCCGGTAACCAGGTAATTGGCTATGTCAGCATACCAAGGGGTATGCACAGTGATGGAAAACTAATGCTCATAGGGAAAGAGTCATCAATGACTTATTATCTTCTGATGTAGTTAGTCTAGAAATAAAATCTGCTACAACATTTTCTTTTCCTAGTTTATCAACAATGGTGATGTCAAACTCCTACATCAATAACAACCATCTTGCTAGCCTTCTTGAAATGAGAGGCTTATTCCTTAGGTATCTTATTGTTGCATGGTTTGTATGAATAAAAATTTGATACCCTGTTATGTAGTGTCTAAATTTGTTAAGGGCATAGATGACTGCCAACATTTTTTTCTATCACTATGTAATTGAATTCAACCCCTTGCATGTTTTTGTTGACAAAATATATGGCATTCTCTATGGTTCCTTCCTTCTTCCCCAATACTACTCCTACAACATAGTCTGATGCATCTATATGAATGTGAAAGGGAAGTTCCCAATTAGGACCTTTGAGTACTGTAGTATAGGTTAAGGCTGCTTTGAGATCAAAGAATTCCTTATCACAATCCTCTGTCCATTGGAATTCAAATTCTTTAGTGAGGATATTGTACAATGGTACTTCCATTTTACTGAAATATTTGATAAAACGCCTATATTACCCTGCATGACCCAAGAAACTTCTAACATCCTTTTGCTTTTCAAGAATGGGCAGATTGGAAATCACTTCAATCTTTGCTAGGTCTACTTGAATTCCCTTTTTGGAGATGTAGTGCCCAAGGACTACTCCTTCCTGCATCATCATGAAACACTTCTCACTTTGCAATGACAGGCTATGGTCTTCACATATCTGTAAGACCTTTCGTAGATTCTCTAGAGATTCTAAAAAATTACCATAATAGGTGGTAAAATCATCCATATAAATTTCCATGCAATCATGTGAGATGTCTGAAAATATGCTAATGACAACCCTTTGGAAAGTTGCAGGTGCATTACACAAGCCAAATGGAATCACAAAGTAGGAATAAGTCCCCCATGGATAGGTAAAGGTTGTATTCTCTTGATCCTCAAGTGCAATTTGTATCTGGTTATAGCCAATGAATCCATCTAGAAAAGAAAAATATTGCTTTCCTGCAAGGGAATCCAACACTTGGTCTATGAAAGGAAGGGGAAAATGGTCCTTTTTGGTGGCAGCATTGAGTTCCATGTAGTCAACACATACTCTCCACTTTCCTCCTTTTTTGGGCACAATCACCAATGGGGACACCCACTGACTATCTGAGATGGGGTAGATAAATCCTGCATCTAATAATTTTTGAAGTTTCCCTTTTATAATTTCTCTTAATGTAGGGTTGATTCTTCTTTGTGGCTGCCTGACTAGTGTACAATCATCTTTGATATATATCCTATGAGTGCAAATCTTAGGGTCCAATCCCTTCATATCATGGTAATCCCATGCAAATGCATACTGGTGGGTCTTCAATAGATTTATCAAAGACAACTGCTTCTCCTAACTCAACTTTCTATTAAGATTTAGATGTTTCCCTTCTAACACTGGCACTTGTGTGGTTAACTCTATCATAGCTGCTTCACTAACACTTGGAATTTTTAACTCATGTGGTAGTAATGTGTGGAGCATATCAGTTGCTGTAGGAAGAGCAGGTAGAAGTGTCTTTACTGAACTGGTAGAACCAGTTTCATGAGTAGATGACTCTTCATGCACCTCACAAATGTTTTGAGTTATGTGGGACAACACTTTATCTTCCTCTTGGAGCTGCATGAAAGATCTTTTGCCTAAATTCATAAGTTGTACCACTGAATTGACTTCCTTGGCCTCTTCTCCAACATGTGGCCATATGGGGTTATCCATGTCATGAGATGGTTGAGTAGGGGGGTAGAGAAGAAGCTTTTTGATATTCTTCCCATTAGAGATGGTCATGTCCCCTGACTGGTATCCAATGTAGGCATCTATTTTTGCCAACCATGGTCTTCCTAGGATAATGGGATACCCATCTAGTGTAGCTTTAGGAGAAAGAATCATAAAATTTGTTGAGTACTCCCAAGAATCTAGAGTTACCATAGGGTCCTCTACTATACCGTCATGTTTAACAATGGAACTATCAACAAGCTGTAGGACCGTACGATTAGGTTTCATGTTTGAAACAGTTAGTTGTTGTAGGATATACTTAGTCATTACATTTATTGTTGCCCCCAAGTCAACCAAAGCATTCCTTATTTGGATTCCATTTATGACAACTCCTACCACATGACTACTTGGGTCAGTGTACTTAGGAACTATGACTTTTTGAAGCATGATGTTTGCTAACTGTCCTACCACATGAACCATGGTGGGGTCTTTCTTTTTCCTCCCTAGCTTTTTGAGGCATTCCTCTTTGATTGCTTTGCCATATAGGGACATCTTTTATGGATTGAAACAAAGGCATCTTGAAATAGATGTGTTTCAACTGATCAAGGATGTCAAAGGTTGGTTCCTCCTTTTCTTCCTTTTGTTTAGCAACTTCTAATCTTTGAGAAAATGGTGGATCTTGGATAGTTTGTTGAGTTGGAACTGGTTCAGGATTTTTAGGCACACTACACTGAATGGGGATATTCAGAGGCTCCTCTTCTTCCATAGGAAGCTCAGTGATGATAGGTGTGGAAGGAGCTGGAAAAGTAGTTCTTGAATGTAGGTGAATGTCACTCACACTCACAACATATTTAGGAAATTTATTAGGATATATAGAGTATACTTCTTGTTGCTGCTATGCTTTGTTATTTGGGTTAGGTGTGGGATGAGTTGGTAACTAAGTAGGTCTAGTTGTGCTTGAACTTGATCTAGTGGGAGGAGGCATTGTAGCAGGTTATTGGGGGCTGTGAAGGTGGTTGCATGTAGCCAGTTGTCTGGTTGGGCCATTGCTATCCTCCCCTCCATTGGGATGTTTGTTGCCAGCTTCCTAGAGGTGGCTGCCAATTTCCCTAAAACTGTTTCCAATTCCCATGAGGTTTTTTCCATTGGAGTGGAGAGTTTTGGTGATTAGGCCAAATATTTGGTGGGTTATTCCAAGGCTAAGGTGGATATCCTCCATAGTTGGATGGATACGGGGGTTTCCATTGGTTACCAAATGAATAAGAATTGAAAATGGCCCAACAAAAGATAATGGATTTGTTGGCATATCTTGACTTGGAGCCCATGGCCTCCTTTGTGCAATGTAGTAAGCTTGATCATCTTCACCTTGGACTAGCTTGAATTCAAGTGGAATCTTCTTTCCGTCAATATTAGCTACCATTTTGCATTTGCAGTCCTTCTTCTTTTGTCTACAATGAGGGTAGTATTCAGCCAACATTGCCTAAGCCTCCTCATTCTTCTTCTTTGCTTGAAGTGTATCCAACTAAGTAGCCAGATTGTTTATGATGTCTTGCTTGAAATATTCCAACAAGTGATTGATATCCATCCTTGAAACTCCATTGTTGGATGATTTACCCATAGAGGATTAGTAACCTCTTAATTTTTTTGAAGCCACCCTAGAATAGTTCTGAAATATCTTCTTGATATCATCCCAAGGAACTTGAGTGATATATCCTCCTCCCATCAGGTCCAAAGCATTCATGCAACTCTTAGTAATCCCTCTAAGGAAGAGGAGCTTTTGAGACTCCTCATTGAGTGTACGATGTGGATATTTCTATAGAAAAAATAAAAACCTTGAAATGTAATCCTCCAGACTCTCATCTTCCTTCTGTTGCATCCTAAAGATGTCATCTCCTCTAATGTCACCGCCCCTGCAATATTCTTTGTACTACTCAAGAAAATTTATTTTCATGTCATTCCAAGTTTCCACAGTATTCCTACCTAATCTCATAAACCATCTTAATGCAACTTCTTTCAAGGTGGTAGGAAACAACTTAAGCCTATGAGCATCAGTGGTGTAGTCATAGCTTCTACAAAGAATATCAAACTCAAACAAGAAAGTTTTAGGTTCTTCTATGACAAGTCCATAAAACTTAGGAAGGACTGAAGCAGGGATGTTCTTGAGGTTGTCAACTTCATTCTGATGAGTACTAGGAAATGGGAAAGATGGTTGGTTTGGTCTATTTCAGTTTCTATTCTCATTATTCTCATCACCCATGGCTACTTGATTAAGTTTCAAAGAAAAGGGATTCTCAATTTGATTTTGGTCTTTAGAGGAAGTGTCAGAATTGTTTAGATTGGGGATTACATCAGCAAAAGGGGGTGCTTCTTCTTCTTCTTCTTTGTCTCTTGGTAGATTCTGATGCTTAACTAGCTGGAATGGATCAATTTCATTAGGAAGGAATCTCCCATGAGAATCTCTCCTCCTTCCTCTATGCATACGGTATCAACTCAATATCAACTAGCTCACACAAACAATTGGTAAAAGAATAGTGGGTCATTACTTTCCTAAATGAGGGGTATACTAAGAGAAAACTTTTAGAAAGGATAAAACAAGAAAGAAACTATCAATGAATCCAAAGAACTTCCTAGTTTGACACCATCCCTGACAATGACACCAAAAATGATGGCCTCCTCTAATGGTTTAATAACTAAGCCTTTAGGGCTATGACTCAAAGATTGAACATCTACACTAAGTAGTTATCTCACTCATCATGAAGGTGCATTTCACTTGTCAACCCAAAGATGTAAACTTGAAATGGGTCAACACTGTATGTGCACTAGGACTTCATTGTAATCATTCATAAACTAGGAAAGAAACAATGCTAAAAGTAAAATGTTGGAAATAAATCAATTTAAACACTGAGCATAAATCAACATATGCACTAAACATTAACAACTAGACTAGAAATGAAGGATAGAAATGAAAATCTCAATAAATAGACAAGAAACTTCTCTGTCTGCCTTGGCTACAGGAACAAACACAGAATGAAATTTCAGTGGCTGTACGAACAAACAGTTGCTGAAGTTGAAACTAACTACTGAACACAAATTAACTTTTAAACTAATAGATGGAATTCTCACCAAGTGGGCCCCCTTGGGCGAGTCTCCCTTACACTAACTCAAATGCAGCAACTCAAAATGTCATATTATTCCTTGAAAGCATAAGTACAACATCTCAGCAATAGAACTGTAAAACTGGAAAACGTGAGTACAAACTCAAAATATCCAACCTTATCAAAAGGAGTATCTGACCATTATTTATAGGGAGAAAACTACTGACTATCCCTAACTGCCTAGGCAATCGACTCCATCAAAATAGGAGGATACCACTTATTGGAAGCATAGAAAAAGATGGAGGAGGTTATGCATGCACTAAATTGGTCAAAGCAAACTCACTTCAATGAAAATCTAGCACACACACTCCCTATATTTGAATTAGGAATTTCCCTCCATGAGAGTTTTCCCACTTTGACTTCTTAATGATCAACTTCTTGACTTCTTAACAACCAACCAATCGGCAAGAATTTCTCCCATGTAGCAGGCTTGTTGACATCAACATTTTAGCAGAAACTTGCAAAATAGTATTAGCACGCACAAACAAATGTATATCTATAATTACCTTAGTAACATTCATTCAACCACTAGTAAATTCAACATAGATAATTCTCATAGCATGATAATATCATTGAAGTCACAAAGGTAAAGCTTATGTCCAAAGTCTATGGCTTTAAAGAAAATATCAACAACCAGGTGTCAAAGTCTAGGATAGCAGCAACAAATATGTAATGGATCCTATCAAAATTGAGCCATTAATTGAGCTCATCAGGTACCTTGTTACTATGCCTTAATCCTAAGGAAGCTTTGACTTCTTTAACTGAGGTACGCAATGGCATTTGTGGGTCACATTCGAGTGGCATGACCTTGGCCAAGAAACTGCTAAGGATTGGGTACTACTGGCCTACAATGGAGAAGGAAGCTCATGACTATGTCTAAAAGTGCTTGCAATGTCAACAACATGGGGATCTCATCCATACACCAACTCAAGAGCTTCAACCGATCATAACACCTTGGCCCTTTTCACAATGGGGGCTTGATCTCATCAGTAAAATCACAGCCACTTCATCCAATGGACAAAAGTTCATTATCACCGCCATTGAGTACTTCACAAAGTGGGTAGATGCCATCTCAATGACCTACATCATAGGGAAGTAGATTTCCAAGTTCATCCTAAACTACCTCATTTGTCACTACGGTGTTCCACAAGCCCCTATCTTAGATAACGGGACACCTTTTGAAAAACTAGGATGTTCAAGAACTATGCCAAAAAATCAATATCCAACATCACTTCTCCACCCCCTATTACCCCCAAGGTAACAACCAAGTTGAGGCTACCAATAAAACCATCTTGAAAATCCTAAAGAAAACAATCAATGAAGCTAGTCATGACTTGTACCTCCAGCTAAATCCTGCCTTATGTGCCTACCGAATGAGTATCTGCATGCCTACAGGTGCAACACCCTTCTCCCTAGTCTATGGATAAAAAACAATCCTCCCCATTGAGATCGAGCTCTCATCCTTAAGAATATCATTGCAAAATATCATTACAAATGAAGAATATCAGGTGTCACAATTGAACGAGTTGGAACTATTGGATGAGCAATGCATGGATGTCTTGAATCACCTACAATTCTATCAAAATCGTCTCAAAAGGAGCTACAACAAGAAGATTAGGAGTCAGATCTTTCAAGTCAGAGAGCTTGTGTTGAAAGAGAACCAAAAGAATGTACCAAATATAGACAACAAGGGAAAGTTTGAACCTAATTGGTTGGAACCCTTCATCATCACAATGAACTACAAATTAGGAGAATATCAGTTATCTACACCAGAAGGTGAGCCTCTGTAGGAGCCTATCAATAGCTTCCATCTCAAAAAGTTTTATGCCTAAAATTGCAAGGTACAAATCCAAAAAATACAAAAAAATCAATAAATATTAAAGTCCAAAAAAATTAGAAAAAAGATTAAAAACAATAAAGAAAAAATTGTCCTTTAGTGAAAACCACTTCGGTGGTGCTTTGGGAAAGTACCTTGGTGAAAACCTAGCAAACAAACACCTTGTGTAAATAAAGTACTCTCCATCCACCATGATCTCTATGGCTTGTTCTGCATCATTCATCCATCTCATTCCATTAATCCTTCTGACATCCATCCATGTCTGCATCATAGCTTGATCCCATTTTTGTATCATGATCCCTTGTAGTACTACTTCGCACCATTCCTAAGGTCAATTTATCCTGCCTATATCAAAGTAGTCTATCGCACCATGCTGAAGGCATGTTCTTATACCTACATTGGATCAGATCCATGTATATTCTTGAAGTATTCCTTAAAATTAGAAAATCAAAAACATTCAAAAAATCAAAAAATCCAAAATATTCAGAAAAATAAAAAATCCAAAACATTCATAAAATCAAAAAAACCCAAAAACATCAAAACATATCAAAAGTCCAAAAAACATGTCAAAAAGTTAGATAATGTAAAAAATAGAGTCATCTTGTTGAACTACAAGTCTCTAAGCTCTGAATGTAGGCAAGCCATCATCGATGTGCCCTTGAGACACATTAGGTCAGTCCTTTAGGAGTCCGCCATGATAAACTGACAATCCATTTGTTCATATCTCATCAATAAGCGAGTTTGTGTTAGTTGAACTATGTGGTCTCTATGTGTATAACGTAGGAAAGGCTAATCTTTGATCAGCCCCTGAGGCCCCTAGGATAGGTCTATGGGTTAGGTTCTTGATGAAAATCTCAAAACACACAAAAACATTGGAAAATTCAAAAATCAAAACATTAGTAAAACATCTTGGAAATACCAAAAATAGCCTCAAAACATTTCAAAACTTCAAAAACAATCAAAAAACCAAAAAAATCCATCCATCCTATTTCATGACCACCTGAAATAAACATCCACTCATAATAAGTCATCGTCACCCCCAACCTTTCATGAAACAATCGAAAACAAGTTTAGCAAATCGAAAGTGAAAACTTAGACGTCAAGGTCTCAAGTCTAGGTCAGTAGGTAAACAAGTTGGTCAACTCTTGATACTAATAGCCCATCATCTAGTTAGTCCCAAAATCATTTGATAACATCATGTCCTAGGAAGCATCCTTCCTACAATGGACATCAACATTAGATATCACCGTAGTTTAGTCTTGGCTAGAGGTATGAAGAACATTAGCTTGTTTGTTTACTTGGTCCTTGTCTTATTGATTTATCTTATTGTGCGCATTCCAATGACCTGTTGATAATGTCTAAACAAAATGATTTATAGAGAAAGGAATGGGGCATTGATAATTATCTTTTTATATGTTGTGCTTGTTGGATATTCTTGTAATATAACCTTGTTCATGCCTACTTTTTTTGGTTTGTAGGGAGGGTTTTTTGGGTATCTTGTTGAACATATGGGAAGGTTCTTCTTTTCTATGTTTTGGTCTAAGATATTTGAAATATCTGAACTACATCCTAAATAAGGTTTTGTATGTCAGGTGTGAATAGGGATATTCCTATCTGATTGTCAAGTCAAATTCCATCACACTAGATACAACGCCATCCTTGTTCTTTATACCTTGATGCATCATATCTGTGTGTGTTATCAAACATAAGGAAAGTTATGCTCTTTACATCCCCAATCCTTGGATAAGCAATGCATCATCATCATTCATCACCATATCTAATAAAGTCTCGATAACTCATAGACTTGTTGGACTTCTGCATCTTCTCATAATCAAGGGTTGATCCCTCTCATTCTTCTATCCTCTTTCATGCTAACATGCTATCTTGTCATTCATTACAACATCAATGCATCCATCATGCATCCACAAACTGTCAGCATACACATTTTGCATATTCATACATATCATCATAATAGGAAACATCATCCATCACACATGCATTGCATTATCATTTAAGTTGTTTAGGATAATATAGATTTATTATTCTAAGCATCTTAATCCATCTCACTTGCATCATCATCATAACCATTCATACATCCATAGAGCATATTTATCGCGAGATCGACCCTAAAAATTGGATTTTTTTTCCTAATCTCTCAAGGGGGTAGTATAGCAGCGTAATTCTTCTGATGGGAAATAGTGAGGCATTTGAAAAATCAGAAAAAATTTGAATTTTGATCATGGCAGTGTTATTCTTTGAACCGACGCAGCAAGTGCATCACTTCAAAAAGGGGAAAAATGTAGACACTAAAAATGTCCTGATTGATACTATGCATCTGATTCTGATCCACTAACACTATTTCTTCTTAAATCATCTCAAGTTGATCAATTAGTTGAATAATCAACATTATTTAATTAAAATCAACAAATTCAACTATTAATCAAATAATTAAATTTATTGATTAATTCACCTTTCTTCTAACTAATTTTCATCATATTTAATTAAATCAAATCACTTAATTAAATCCCTCTAAGCCTTCTTATTTGATTAAAATCAATTAAATCAAATACCCCAAATCCCCTAACCGCTTCCAATTAATTAATCCCAAATCACTCTTTAATCATCATTAATCAAATCCTTTGGCTTTTAACCCTTTAAGAGTTAAACCAACCATGGTCAACTAACCAAGTTGCACAATTAATCATTTTTTTCAAATTATCTAATTCCTTAATTATCCTCACAAAGGCATATTCTAAGGAATATTCCTCTCAACAACCTCTCATTCAATTTCCCTCCAAATGTTTTCAAAAATCTCACATCCTCTTACATTTTCATTTAATTCTCTTACAACATTTCAAATCCTCTTACATCCTCTCAAATCTCATTCAATTCTTCTTACACCATTTTCAAATTCTCAACCAATAACATTTACTTCTCTTCCATCCTCCTCAACTCACACATTTCTCAAAATGTGCTCCAACTTCCTCTAATAGAATTGTAACACTTGGCACATTCTCATTGGTTCTTAATTTATCCCACATTCATCAAATCCTCTCATTCTTCAACCATTGGCTTCTATAAATAGAGGCATCTTTTTCATAATATGGATCCACAACTTCATGCATCTTCACTATAGCCATTTGAGTTCATAGTTCGTCATTTTCATGCCATTTAGCTAGATTATAGTCAAATTCACTCTTGAATCATCTTCAACTTCATCAAGCTTATCAAGGGATTGGGAAAGGGCTTCTTTCCACATCAAATAAGCACCAATCCCCCTATGGGATGTTGGTTTGAGCATTTAGAATAGTATTTCATTAGTAGTTTACTTGATATTTTAAATTGTTTTCATGTTCTTATGTTCAAATGAATTTCATAGGGAATTCTTAATTTCTACTTGTTTATTGACTAATGATCACTTGTTTTTTCATGTTTGAGCAGGTCTAGGAAGAACATTCTACAGTGCCTATATTGGAGGTTGTAGTTTGTACAACAATTATATTTTAAATGCATTTCAAATAGTAACAAATTTCCCACACCACCTTACCAATTATGTGGCCTTTTGACTTATTCAATAGCTTGGGTCATAGCCATTTCTGTGGCATAATATGCATGCCTTTATTCAACATTTACTTGCTTTTATACACAACATTACTTACTTATCATATATGATATCATCAACTCTTATATCACATCATTTCATGCGTGAAACTTTCAACTTTAACACTTGTTCCATCGCATTATATATACGAGTAGTATATTGACATAACATCTCACACACACACACATATATATTACAATAACTTGTTATAACTTGTTATTATAATATATATATATATATATATATATATATATATATATATATATATATATATATATATTCATGATCATATATTTATCAACTTTAACACATATTTATATATATAAACATATATATATGTTATTTAATTAAATACGTAAATATATACATATATATTTGTGAGATAATATGGATTCGCTGCACATGGGTCTCTTCGTTCTCAAGAGATCACCAAGGAAAGAACTGCCCTTATCCACCTCGACATGAAGGGAATTGTGAGAGAGATGGGTATATGTTAAATTTTATGGGAAACTACTTAATGATTTGAGAAACTGAAACTTCTAGATTCTTGCCTTAGATAGAGGAGCTCTTGACTAAAAGATAGAAATGCAGATTTAGGACACCAGTGCGACGCACTGTCGTCCAAATCATGCGTTGGTGTCCTAACAATAGAAAGCTCAGGAACTCAAGTAGGCAGGACAAGGTTTCACTTACTGGCCCAGGTCAGAGGTGTGTTAGATGAAATAACCAAATGAAAACTTAGAACAAAGTACAAGGAGAACTTGGAGAAAACTTACCTTCCATCGGATGTTCGAGTCTTCACTCCAAGCTTTTCTTTGCAACCTACACATAGAAGAACAAGGAGAAAATTTTGGGGCTGCATAGGGTTTTTCCTCAATCAGACCCCCGTTTTGGCGTTCCCACCTCCACGGACAACCAAGTTCGAAAGGAGTGTAAATGAAGTAAACAAAGCATGTGATGAAAGAAAAATCCACTTCAGGAGTAGAACCTGCACCATGAAGTAGTAAATGAACAAAGTACAAGAAGAACTTGGAGAAAAATTACCTTCCACCAGATGTTTGAGTCTTCACTCCAAGCTTTTCTTTGCAACCTACACATAGAAGAACAAGGAGAAAAGGTTGGGGCTGTATAGACAGAACCTTAAAACAAAGTACAAGGAGAACTTGGAGAAAACTTACCTTCCACATGATGTTCGAGTCTTCACTCCAAGCTTTGCTTTGCAACCTACACATAGAAGAACAAGGAGAAAAGGTTGGGGCTGTATAGGGTTTTGCCTCAGTCAGACCCCCGTTTTGGTGTTTCCACCTCCACGGACAACCAAGTTCGAAAGGAGTATAAATGAAGTAAACAAAGCATGTGATGAAAGAAAAATTCGCTTTAGGAGTAGAACCTACACCATGAAGTAGTAAATGAACAAGTAGGAGAAATAAGTAAAAGATAGAGAGAGAGATCGTTACCCATGAGCCTAGACCCTCTACAAAGCACACAGATGCACCGTTGAGAACTTTCTTGAGAGTTGTAGCTATTGGAAGGACCTCAATCTGACATGGCTTCACTTGTGAGAGTGTTGCTATCAAGAAATGAAAAGAACTCAGGAATGAAAGTGTTGAGAGAGCTTAACTGAATGGATTGAACCCCCAAATGAGAGCCAAGGAGGGCCATTTGTTGCATGTAAGGGCGGCAAAGAGCCGTAACACCCAAATTTTGACTGCTAGGACACTTGTTGTGAGAGTTAAGATTCGAGATTCCTCGTTTCAAACTTAGAAAACTACCAGGATGCTAACGTTTCACGCAAACGTCCATGCGCCACACAAGCATCCAAGGCCTAGATTTTTGGGAAATGTGTCGTTAGGCTTCTATTGCTCTGCCATTGCGAGATTCTGACTCATGGGATTTTTTTCATTAATTCCCTAAGATATCATAAATGCTAGGCAAAAGTGCAAAAATATGGAATTGCCCTTATGTGCAATTTTGCAACATTACATTTTGCCCCCACTTTAATAGGCTTGATTTTGGGAAAAATCAACCACGCTAAAGTAGAGAAGAAAAATTGCACCTCAAATTTTGAATTTTATGGATTTGTGTGTTGAAAAAAGAGGCCTCAGAGGCCACCAAGGTTGAGCTAACTGGTACTAAAGGTACCCCCAATAAACGAGCTCAACAAGCGGAAAAAAGGCAGTTGTAAAAAAAACGTGCGAAACTTTAAATTGCAAATCTCAAATTTTAGGTTAGCTATGAAAATTGGAAGAAGTTACCATGATAAGAAGAATGGTTAAGAAAAATTTGTCGATTCAGAAGAAAAATATGATCAAGAGGTGACTATATGCCCCCTCCTAATTTTTCCCCCAGCTTGGTGGGGTAAATTTAGGAGAAACCGAGGAGCCACAAACTCTAGGAAAAATGGGCCCTATATATACCTAGGTGGGCCCATAGAAGGGTCATTTTCACTATTCATTGTGAGAAAATTATTGAATCTTGTGAAAGAGAAGTCAACAAAATATTGAGTAGGAGGGAGTACGAGGTGCATAGATTGGAGCAGTTGAGCAACAACATTGCCAACGGTCACGAGGTGGACCAGATAGGCCTCTAAACCTTGTTTTTCATGATTTAAGTCCCTTTTTTTAGCATTTTTTTATTCGGTGAGGTGCACATGTGTCCATTTTGGATGCTCACATCCAAAATGCATACTGACGTATTGATTTCATGCCCACGTCCTTATTTTGTGCTAGCATCTCGAGGATGTGTTGTCATCCTTAAGGTGTCCATCGTGGACAAGGACATATGCGTAGTGCATAGACGTTTGCATGGCACACAAAAGTCTTAATTTTTTTTTCTTTCACATTGATATTTTCATATTTTGACTTATAATTTTTTCACTTTTTGCAGAAGTATCTGGAGATTTGCGAGCATCCTGATGGGTGGGCTTATCGAGTAGTTCGGGAGCAGAAAGACTGTCTCACCGTAGACAAGGTCACCCACCTAGAGCAGGTCGATCTTTGGCATGCATTCACCATGCTAGAGATGTGCTACCATGAGTGGATGTTGACAACACTGATGGAGCGATGGGATGCCACCACGTCATCTTTCCAATTACCTACTAGGGAAATAACCATCACATTGGAGGATGTCTACTAGATCCTTAGACTACCCATCTGTGGACAATAGGTGGCCATTGATGATACTCGATCAACATGAGAGCGAGCGGAGGGAGTCTGTTACTGCTTGGGACAGACGGATGACGGTGACGGCATGGGCCACATTTACACACACCAGTATGAATTTCTGCAGACCACTGCACCACTGTTGCACTAGGTGATGGTCATGACTATTGCTTTTCGGATCACGATAGATGGGAAAGGATCTCACCTTCATGGTAGCCTCGTCCACACTATCAGAGAGATGGTGGAGCATCAAACGATTTTTACCTGGGGGTGCAACATGCTAGTGCACCTCTACCAGGAGTTAGACCGGTACGTTCATTATGAGTACTACAATCTGACAACGTCCACACTTTTGTAGGTGTGGACCTTCACCCACATCATGTGCACGAGGTCGATCAGTTTTCCCCAACAATGACCATATCGCATCCCATGGCCCACTAGTATGATATGATAGGCTAGTGGAGGTTCAGTGATCTAAAATTTTGGAGGCTATAGTTCAATACTCTTACTGTGGATGGGGTTAGATGGAGACCCTACCAATTTTTCCAATGGGTAGATGATGGCAGGTACCTAAGGAACTTGCAGTGGGATTATTTTCTAGTAGGTCATCACGACCACATCATCGTGCCATACTACTGGAGTTAGGTCATGCAACATGGCCATATATAGACTATTCTTCTAGACATGCCCACATATACTAGGGCTTACAAGAGCGTGGCTAGACCCAGGGATCGCCCCCACCCCACCATCACTGATTTTGTTCCCTCAGATGATGATGATTCCAACCACAATCTGCCACCCATGGTGACGGTGGATAGTGTCAGGATTGTTGTAGATTTCAAAGGGTGGTGGGATAGGCACCATCCTCCTCCTGTGTTTGACAAGGGTCCTCAAAAGGGGATCTAGGCCCATAGGGGGATGTGCCACCTCCACCTCCATAGGACAGATGGAGAGGGTAGCACCAGTCCGAGGATGAGGAGGAGGCGACACCACAGAGGCCAAGGTGGCAAAGGAGGTTAGACCCTAGTAGCTACCCTTTTCTCATTGGTGCCACCCACATCTACGGTCACAACGACGATGACCTTGGCATCTCTAGGAGTAGCTACTAATGTCAGCAACCTGGGTACCAATGTCGCTCCTCACCTTGATCCCACATGGCAGCCAAGGGAGCTAGGTATACATAGCATGTTGCTTATATTTTAATACTTTCATTTTTTTTGTTTATGATTATACATATATGCTATGTGATACCGATTTCTCTCTTTCCTTTTGTGGTTGTAGAGGATGTATAGAGATGGACTGGGTTGATGGCTCAGTGCATTTCAGAGGTGGCTCCTAACATGTCAATCCAAGGGACGGTCCTATAGGCTTTCCGACTAATGTTTACGAGGCGTCATGCCTACATTTTTGAGTCAGTAGCACACCTGAGGACCACTTACGTGGAGCGGGGAGAAAAGATTGTCTAGTTGATTATGGAGCTCACCACTATTCGGGGGTAGCGTGACTAGCTGTTGGGGGAGCTACGGATGGCGCTTGACAAGTGAGACGCAGCAGTGAGGAGGGCCAATGCTGTAGGCGTGTGACGCCCTTCAAATCCACCTCAATGACTTCGACAGGTAGCCAACAGCTATGATCCAAATAGATGTTCAACAACTGCAGCAAGAGATGACATAGGCACAAATGACAATATGTTTGTTGCAGGGAGAGATCAAGGGAATGTGGGTAGCTCTATCTGCATCACACTTGCATCAATCTTGTTCTATGACCACCATGCAGCCCCTCCCTAGACCACAACAACAACAGCTAGAGTTGAAGGGCTCGGGGAGCCACACACCACAACCATAGGGGCTTATGATTTTCTACATCATTTTTGTAGTGAGGGATATATATATATATATGTAGATCTTTTGTATAGACATATATTCAATAGGCACTCATTTTTTGATTGTAGTGGCCCGATACATGTACATGACATTTGATACATATACACATATATATACTAGTTTCGACATCATGGAATTGTATATTTTGATGTGTATGCTTTTTATTTTCATGTATGTTGATGCTATGGATGTTACATGCTCATATGGATGTATGTTTACATTAGATGCTAACATGACTTAATAAACAACATGGTTGTATGTTAATTAAATGCAATGATGATCTAATCACCTTAAAAGATGTAATGTGATAAATGGATACATAGCATAGTGAGACTCATTTATGTATATTGCACACACACACGTGGTCATATCATAACACAAAAAATATTCATAATGTGTTAATGAACAATGTCAACATGTGTAGCGCTACTACTCTTTCAAAGAGATAACACCACACATATGACACATGGGACACTTCACATAGTATCGACGAAGATGCATCACATTAACAAGCTCTTTTAGAGGTGTTCCATCCATAGATGATAATCCATAGGCACTTGAACCATACACAAAGACAACAATGTAAGCGCCTAACTAGTTAGGACTAAATTTCCCTCTTTGATTCTCACAAAGAACTAGGTCTCCTGGTTTAAAGGTCCTAGGTAGCACATTTTGATTATATTGTCTTGATAACGATTATTGATAAGCTTTAAGATGATCGAGGGCCTATAATCAGTGCTTATTGAGCATCTCTAGCTGATGTAAATGATTAGCTCAGTAGCTTTCATCGTCAATTAACCCTTTAAGGGAAACTTGCAGAGATGAAATTTCCAACTCCAAAGGCATGATAGCTTTGGCACCATATATGAGGTTGTAAGGATTGTTCCCATTGTTGTACAGGGAGTCATGCAGTAGGCCCACAAAGCATATGTCAACTGAATATGCCAATCCTTACCATGTTTATTAATTATTTTATGAAGAATGAGTTCAAGAGTCTTTTCATACGCTTCCACTTGGCCATTAGATTGTGGATAGTATGGTGTAGAAAATCTATGTTTGATGTGAAATTTCTCTAAGAATTGCTTTACTTCCTTATTCTTAAATGGTGTACTATTGTTAGAGACAAGTGTATCAGGCAATCCAAAATGAGAAATGATATTGTTGAGAAGAAAGCTATAGATAGCCTCTGCGTTCGAGGATGAGAGTGGAATAACTTTGACCCATTTTGTGAAGTAATTGTGGTGGTAATGATAAAGGTATGTCCCTTGGAAGAAGGAGGTGATATCTTTCCAATGATATCCAACCCCCATTTTGAGAACGACCAAGGAGAGGTTTGATTTTGTAACTCTTGGGTAGGTGCGTGAATGAGAAAACTGTGTTGTTGACATTGAAGACACTTTTTAACAAAATCAAAGGAATATTGCTCCATTGTTTTCCAATAGTACCCCATGTGTATCAGTTTTCGTACTAGGGATTTACCTCCAAAGTGTCCAACCCCAAAGTTTGAATGAGCTTCTTTAAGGGCGAGGGGTATTTTCGCTTTAGTGAGGCATCACAGAAGCAAGCTGTTATAAATTTTTTGATAGAGAACATTGGATAAAATGACATAACATGCTGAAAGCTTTTGTATACGAGCACGATCATTCTTTTTTGCATCATCGAGAAAATTTCTAGTCTTTAAGTAGTTATAGATATTAGAGAACCATTCTCATGAGTCTATGCGAGAACACACAAGGGCCTTGGATTCGGGTTGATTGAAAACCATCGAGGTTCGCAAGACCTGAACCACAAAGTGGTATTCTTTCATACCCTCTTCTGAAGGTACAAAGGAAGCAACACTTTCCATGGAATCTACATGAATATTCTCCCTTCTAGGGATGTTGTCTATCATGAAAGAAGAGAACCAGTCAATCAAGGATAAAGCAAAGTCTCAATATCAAGACAACTTATCTTATTTTGCTTGATAGGTCCCCGTAATTTGATTCACAATAAGCTCATAATCACTTGGTATGCAGAGATGTTTTATCTTAAGTGCAATCACAACACACAATCCAGCAATAAGATCTTCGTACTCAGCGATGTTTTAGTGCAAGGAAAATCCAATCAAAAGGATAGATGGACCGGTTTTCCTTAATCGAGGGATATTAAGATCACACCCGCTTTGGAACTAGTCTGACACCTCGATCCATCAAAATACATCTTCCATTCAAGGTCGTAATTAATTGCGAAAATATTTTCATTAGCGAATAAATCCAACCCTAGGAAGGAGTGAAATGAGGGAGCGTCTGCCAATTGATTGGAAACTGCTTGACCCTTTATTAATTTTTGAGTAACAAACTTTATATCGAACTCAGAAAGTAACATAACCCATTTTGTTAATCTCCCAGGGAGGTCAAAACTAGAGAATAGATGCTTCAAAAGGTCATTATTTACAATGATGTGTGTTTCAGCATGGAGAAGATAGTGCCTTAACTTCTGTGTAGCAAATACAAGAACGACACATTATTTCTCCATGGAGGAATAATGAGTTTCATAATCGACTAGGATGCGACTAATGTAGGAGACCACTCTCTCTTTCCCGATATCATCATACTAAGCCAACAAAGTTGTCAAAGCATAAGGTGATGCTGCGAGGTAGAGAAAAAAGGGTCTATCTTGAATAGCCGACATCAATACAAGAGGATTGGCCAAATAGGCTTTGATCGACTCAAAAGCTTTCTAGAGCTCTTCATTCCATATGAAGCGAACATATTTCTTTAATAAACGAGTGAAAGGAAGGGTACAATTAGCCAATTGAGATATAAATCTATGAGTCGCTTGAATTTTACCCTACAAACTTTGTAATTCAGTAATATTTCTAGGTGGAGGCATGTTAACAATGGCATCAATCTTATTCTTATCGATTTTGATCCCACGGTGAGAAAATATAAATCCCAAAAGCTTGCCAGCATCTACACCGAAGATGCACTTATGGGGATTGAGTCTCATCTTATAGAGTCAAAGCCTTTCAAAGATAAGAT
The DNA here is from genome assembly GCA_007258455.2 of Sequoia sempervirens. Taxonomy (NCBI): domain Eukaryota; kingdom Viridiplantae; phylum Streptophyta; class Pinopsida; order Cupressales; family Cupressaceae; genus Sequoia; species Sequoia sempervirens. Next base: position 109,722 of record VDFB02169724.1, on the reverse strand, counting down.
GAAGTTTCTTTACATGATCTTGATGGTTTATCGATTTTTCCAAGATGTCGTCAGCATAGTCTTCTAAGATCTTGTGAATAAAATCGTGAAATATTAGGGTCATTTCCCGTTGGTAAATTGCTCCTGCATTCTTTAACCCAAAAGGCATGAGCACATAATAGAAGGTACCACAAGGGGTAGTGAAGGTTGTATTCTGGGTTAATAAATATATGATTGTATCCTGAGAAGCCATCCATAAAAGATAACAATGCATGGCCTGCAGTCGAATCTACAATCATGTCTATATTAGGCAATGCAAAATCATCCTTAAGAGAAGCCTTATTAAGATCATGAAATTCAATGCATATAAAAATACGACCATCAGGTTTACTAACAACAATGATATTCAAGATCCAAGGGGAGTAATCAATCATACAGATAAAGCCTACTTTCAATAGCTTCTCTATCTCTGTCTTAACCATCAATGCCACCCTGGGATTGATCTTTCGAATCTTCTATTTAATCGGCTTGGTGTTGGGACATAACATGATATTATGAACCACTATGGACTCATCGATACCAGACATATCCTCATACGTCCAAGCAAAGATATCAAGATGAGAATGTAAGAGATCAGAATGTTCATCTACTTCCTTTGAAGAGAGACATTTCCCAATCTTAATTACCTTTTCAGAGGACTTCAGATCAATAGAGATTTCAATAGTATCCCCTTTAAGGAGGGAACTATGATCTTTAGGATGGGATATCGAAACATCATTATTAACATTAGATAAATGGTTCTCCTCTTCAATACTCAAGACAAATTCTCTGAAGTATGCCTATTTGTGTAGGCGATACGAAAATAGTCTCTTGTGATGAAAAGGAGGCAATGGGGAATAGGAACCTAGGAATTCCTCAAGTACTTCATCTGAAGAGAAGACATCTAAAGGGATCTTCTCAGACTGCTCCCTTTCCTCTATCAATTCAGGATGGACTATGTTCAGTGGTTTGATTGAAATCATGTTAACACTCCACCAACGTTTCTACTTAGATTGTTTGATAGAGCATCCCAAACCTAGATAACACTTGCATGGATTGAACTAGATAGGGACTTGGATTCCTTGCTTGATACACCCTAGGCCTTTCTTCCCATAACCATATCGAGAAGCAAGCTCATATCTAAAATTGTAACGAGTTTGCAAAAATTTGGGAGGTGGTAGCTCTATGTAGAATGTTCATTCTACCTATGAATATCAAATGTCTCCACGGGAGCACACCCACCTTCTCCACTAGGTTTGAAAACATTAATCTCCATTGTAGGAGTGGGATTACCTTCTTCAATAGAGGAAGGAGCAGTCTCCTAAATAGGGTCACACTTATCTTTCTCAATGAGAGTATCATCCTTCTCTACATTAGAAGTACACATAAACTCTATGCAAGAGGGGTTTGCCTTGTATTCTGCGATAAAGAATTCAGAGAATTCCAAGGAGCTACAATCATCACCAAGGAAAGCATTCGATTGAGAAGGAAAAGGGGAAGATTTGTTAGACTTAGGATCTTTTACTTTAGGTGGTTCATCTTTAACAATACTCGCTCCAGGGACAACTTCCACGAGCGTATCGATGAAGAAAATGCCATAGCATCAACGGTCATGGATGGAATATATTTTTTGAGAGTGGATACAACTAAAGCACAACTAACAACCACTTATTCACAAAGGTGAACAAATTTTGGATATGCTTTAACCGTAACCACTCAATTGTTTGTGATGAATTTTAAGGAACGACGTAAAGTAGAGTTTACAACACCCATAGCATGAATATAGGGTCTCTCTAAGAGAATATTGTAAGGTAAAGGGCTAGGCATCACATAAACCAAAATAGGTAAGGTAACGAGACCCAATTGCAAAGGCAATATTATTGTGCCTAGAGCCTGATAGCTAGCATTATCAAACCCGCGAATATACAAGGAAGAAGCCACTAAAGAAGATGAATCAACTTTAATCTTAGGTAACAGGTGGATATCGCAAATGTTGAGATCTAAACCAGTGTCAACAAGAGTATGCCTAATACCGATCTTATTAATGTTAATTAAAATCATCAAGGGTTTCACTTGCTTCTACACATTTGGAGGCGAGAGTTCTTGTAGATGGAACATAATATTTGGTGAATCCGCTTGAATATGAGCCAATAACGTATTAAAATCAGTGGGCCTAGCGGAGGTAGGAAAGAGAATCTTTTGCAAGGCTTCCTAAAGCATTTCCTAATAAACCGAAGCGGTCTGAAGTAAATCCCAAAGTGATATCTTAGTTGGAGTAATACGAAGTTGCTCGAAAAGATCATAATCACCTGGTGCTTTGATTGTAGGTTTAGGTGTTGTAGGAAGGCTTGGTTGAGAAGGTGGTAAAGAAGTAGGAACTTGAGTGGGTTGAGATGTAGGAATAGAAGGTTGTTGATCCAAGTTCTGTTTGTTTCTTCTTGTCTTATATGTGTGCCCAACAAAATTATATGAAGGGGAGTCAGCAACTTTCACGAACCTTGAGTATTGGTCCAATGAATTAATTCTACATGAGATCCCATAGACAAAATAATCCCCCCTAGAAGAGGATTCAGTCAGGGTTACATAAATGATGGGTTTCTCAGGGCTCAAAGGAGCCATAGAGACCACTACTACATTTACTGACTCCTCGACCGATGGAGAGGAAGCTTGCTCGGGAGATTTATAGATATGGGAGGGTGCTTCTAAGAAGTCATCTAGAGTGTCATCCAACATATCAAAATCTTCCTTAGAGAAGGTATTACCATAAATGTGAAAACACTATAAGAATAGATCTAACATGCTTCACGTCAAGTTCACCAAAATGTGAGATAAGAGGGATTCACTACACACATGTCTCTTCGTTCTCAAGAGATCACCAGGGAACAAACTACCCTTATTCACCCCAACATGAAGGGAATTGTGAGAGAGATGGGTATATGTTAAATTTTATGGGAAACTACTTAATGATCCAAGAAAGTAAAACTTCTAGATTCCTGCCTCAGACAAAGGAGCTCTCAGCCAGAAGATGGAAACACAGATTCAGGACGTCAATGCGGTGCATTGTTGTTTGAATTGTGCTTTGGCATCCTAAGCAATAGAAAGCTTAGGAAATCAAGTGGGCAAGACAAGGTCTCACTTACTGGCCTGGGTTAGAGGTGTGTTAGATGAAATAACCAGACAAAAGACATAAACTTAGAACAAAGTACAAGGAGAACTTGGAGAAAACTTACCTTCCACTAGATGTTTGAGTCTTCAATCCCAGCTTCGCTTTGCAACCTACACACATAAGAACAAGGGGAAAAGTTTGGGGCTGTATAAGGTGATGAGTCCAACTTATGGCTCAATTTTGATAAGGTTTATCATATATTTGTTGTTGACACTATATACTTTGACACCTGGTTATTGACATTTTCCATGTTATTTCCCTAGATTTATGAACCTTGGACATGAACTTATCCTTGTGAATTTTGATGATACTAACATGCTAGGTGGATTATCTATGTTAATTTTACATGTGGTTGAATGGATGCTACTTTAAGGTAATTATGGATATGCAATTGTTTTGTGCATGCTAATGTTATATGCGGGTTTATATTAAGGTGCTAATATAAATGAAACCTACAAAGTAGGAGTTCCTACCAGCTGGTCGGTTGCTAAGGAATTCAAAAAGATGGTCATTAAGAGGTCAAAGGAGGGAAAAATCTCAATGGAGGGAAACTTCCAATGGAAGGGAATTCCAAGCTCGTATGGAAGTTGTAACTACCTTTTAAATGACCATGTTTGTTAGTTGAGAAAATATAGGAAGTGTGTTGTGTTGGATCCTCGTTGGGGCAAGTATGCTTTGATCAAATTTAGCACATGCATAACTTCGTCCCTCTCTTTTCCATGTTTTCAATAAATGAAATCCTTCTATTTTGTTGGAGTCGACTGCCTAGGTAGTTAGGGTTAATCATAAAATTCTCCCTCTATAAATAATGGCCAGATGCCCCTTTTCACAAGGTTGGATGTTTTGAGATTGTACTTGCATTTTCAGTTTAAGTAATATAGTCATATTGCTGATATGTTGTAATCATGTTTTCAATGAATAAAATGATATTCTGATTTGCTGCATCTGAGTTAGCTTAAGGAAGATTCACTCAAGGGGGCCCACTTGGTGAGAATTCCACCCATTTAGTTTAAAAGTTATTTTTTTGTTTAGTAACTAGTTTCGGTTCCAATAGTTGTTTGTTCCTACAACCATTGGAACCTTGTTCTATGACTGTTCCTATAGCCAAGGAAGATAAAATAGTTTCCAATTTTTTTGCTGAGATTTCTTATTTTTTCATCCATTTCTAGTCTAGTTGTTGATGTTAAGTGTAGTTGTTGATTCATGCTCAGTTCTTATGTTAATTTCTTTCCAGCATTTTATTTTCAGTACTATTTCTTTTCTAGTTTAAGGATGACTACAGTGAAGTCCTAGTCCACATACAATGCTGACCCATTGCAAGTTTATGTCCTTGGTTTGACAATGAAATGCTCCTTTATGATAAGCAAGATAACTACTTAGTGAAGATGTCTAATCTCTAAGTTACAACTTTAAGGGCTTAGTTATTGAACCATTAGAGGAGGCCAATATTTTTGGTGTCATTTCCAAGGATGGTGTCAAACTAGGAAGTTATTTGGAGTCATTTCTAGTTTCTTTCTTGTTCTAGTATCTTTGAAGTTTGTTCTTAGCATACCCTTCATTTGAGAAAAGTAATGATCTACTATTCTTTCACCAATTCTTTGTGTGAGTTGGCTGATACTGAGTTAATACCACATGCATAGAGGTAGGCGAAGAGATGCTCATGGGAGATTCCTTCCTAATGACCCTAATCCCAATCACTAGCTAGGTGAGTTTCAAAATATTCCAAGAGATGAAGAAGAAGAGGAGGCACATCCTTTTGCTGATGTATTTCTCAATTTGACCAGTTCTAAAACTTTCTCTAAGGACCAAGCTACCCAAAACCTAATTGAGAATCCATTTTCTTTGGCACTTCATCAAACAGATATGGCTCATGCAAATCCAAACAGACCTAACCAACCATCTTTTCCATTTGCTATCACTCATCAGAATGAGGTTGATAATATCAAGAACATCCTTGCTTCAGTTCTTCCTAAGCTTTATGGGCATGTCATAGAAGACCCTAGCACTTTCTTTTTTGAGTTTGATATCCTCTGCAGAAGCTATGACTATACCACTGATGCTCATAGGCTTAAATTGTTTCCTACACCTTGAAAGAAGTTGCATTAAGATGGTTTATGAGCTTAGGTAGGAATATTATAGAGACTTGGGATGATGTGAAAATAAAGTTTCTCAAGAAGTATAAAGAATATTGTAGGGAAGGTGATATGAGAGGAGATGATATCTTTAGGATGCAACAAAAGGAAGATGAGAGTTTGGATGACTATATTTCAAGGTTCCTATTTTTCTTGCAGAAATCTCCACATCATCCACTCAATGAAGAATCTCAAAAGTTTCTCTTCCTTAGAGGGATCAATGAGAGCTGCATTAATGCTCTAGACCTGATGGGAGGAGGATATATCACCCAAGTTCCCTGAGATGATATTAAGAAGATATGTCAGAATTACTCCAGGGTAGCTCTGAAGAAAGGAAGAGGTTACCAATCCTCTATGGGTAAATCCTCCACCAATGGAGTCTCAAGGATGGAAATTACTCACTTGCTGGCAGATTTAAAGCAAGATATCATAAACAGTATGGCTACTCAACTAGACACTTTTCAAGCAAAGAAGAAACAAGGGGAGGTAGAGGCAATGTTGGCAAAATATTGTCCTCAGTGTAGATAAAAGAAGGACTACAAATGAAAAATGGTAGCCAACATTGACAAGAAGCAGATTCCACTAGAATTTAGGCCAGTTTAGGTTGATGATGATTAGGTTTTCTATATTGCACAAAGAAGACCATGGGCTCCAAGACAAGGTATGCCACCAGATCCATTATCTTTTAGTGGACCTTATTTCAATTCATATGCATCTGGTAATCAATGGAAACCCCCATACCCATCCAACTATGGAGGATATCCACCTTAGCCTTGAAACAACCCTCTGAACATATGGACCAATTACCAAAACTCTCTACCCCAGTGGTAACAAGCCCAAGGGAATTGGAAACCACCTCTAGGAAACTAGCAACATGCATCCCAATGGAGGGGAGGATAGCAATGGCCAAACTAGGCAATCAATTACATGCAGCCACCTTCACAGCCTCAAAAACTTGCTATAATGCCTCCTCCTCCTAGCTCAAGTTCTAGAACACCTAGACCTACCCAGTTACTAGCTCAACCCACACCTAACCCAAATAACAAACCACAACAACAACCAATCTACTCTACAAATCCTACTCAATTTCCTACATATGTTGTGAGTGTGAGTGATATTCATCTATGTTTAGGAACCACTTTTCCAACTCCTTCCACTCTTATCATCACCGAGCTTCCTATGGAAGAAGAGGAGGACCAAAACGTCCCTATTCAATGAAATGTGCCTAACAATTTTGAACCAATTCAATAGTCTGATCAAGAACCACCATTTCCTCAAAGGTTAGAAGTTGTTAAACAAAAGGAATAGAAGGAAGAAATAACCTTTGATATTTTGGATCAGTTGAAACACATGTGTTAAAATACCTTTGTTCTAGGCCATAAAATATGTACCCATATATAGTAAAGCAATCAAGGAAGCATGTCTCAAAAAGCCAAGAAGGAAAAAGAAAGACCCCACTACCTTTCATGTGGTGGGACAGTTGGCAAATATCATGCTTGGGAAAGTTACTATTCCTAAATACATAGGCCTAGGTAGTCCTATGGTAGGAGTTATTGTAAATGAAATCCAAGTAAAGAATGCTCTAATTGACTTGGGAGCATCAATCAATGTGATGACTAAGGATGTATTGCAACAACTAAATGTTGCAAATATGAGACCTACTCCTGCTATCTTGCAACTTGCTAATAGTTCCACTGTCAAACTAGATGGTATAGTGGAAGACCTTGTTGTAACTCTAGAATCTTGGGAGTACCCAATAGATTTCATGATCCTTTTACCTAAAGATACCTTTGGAAGGTATCCCATTATTCAAGATAGGTCGTGGTTAGCTACAATAGATGCTTACATTGGATGTTGGTCAGGGGACATGACTTTTTGATGGGAGAAGCACTAAGAAGTTTGTCCTCTACCCTCCTGCTCAACCATCCCATGATATGGACAATCCCATATGGCCACATGTTGGAGTAGAGGCCATGGAAGTCAATTCAATGGCATGACTCATGATGATAGGCATGTCGTTTTATGTAGCTCTAAGAAGAAGATGAAGTATTATCCCATATAATTCAGAACCATTGTGAGGTGCATGAAGAATCATCCACTCATGAATCTAGTTCTGCAGGTTCATCGAAGACACTTCTGCTTGCTCCTCCTGCACCTGAACTTCCTACAACAAAAAATATGATTCATATGTTATTTCCACATGAACTAAAAATTCCAAGCATTAGTGAAACAACCATGATTGAGTTAACCACACAAGTACAAGTTTTAGAGGGAAAACATTTGAATATTAATAGCAAGTTGAATCAAGAATAACAGTTGTCCTTGAAAAACTTGTTGAAGACCCATCAACATGCATTTGCATGGGATTACCATGACATGAAAGGATTGGATCCCAAACTCTGTACTCAGGATCTATATTAGAAATGACTGCACACTAGCAAGGAAACCACTAAGGAGAATCAACCCTGCATTGAGGGAAATTTTAAAAGGGGAATTACAAAAGTTATTGGATACATGATTTATCTTCCTTATCTCAGATAGCCAATGGGTGTCCCCATTGGTAATTGTGTCTAAAAAGGGAGGTAAATGGAGATTTTATGTTGACTATGGAGAACTAAACTCTGCCACCAAAAAGGATCACTTTCCCCTTCCCTTTATAAACCAAGTATTGGACTCACTTGCAGGTAAGTAGTATTTTTCCTTTCTAGATGGATTCAGTTGTTATAATCATATACAGATTGCACCTAAGCCTTAAGAGAAAAAAAAATTACCTGTCCTTAGGGGACTTATGCCTACTCAGTATTTTCATTTGGTTTATGTAATGCACCTGCAACCTTTCAAAGAGAAATTATTAGTATATTTTTTAGATATTTCACATGATTGTATGAAGATCTACATGGATGATTTTACTACTTATGGTACTGATTTTGCAGAAGCATTAGAAAATCTAAGAAATTTTTTACAGAGATGTGAAGACCATAATCTATCCCTGAATAGTGAGAAATGCTTCATGATGATGTAGGAAGGAGTAGTCCTTGGCCATTATATCTCTCAGAAAGGAATTCAAGTGGACCCAACCAAGATTGAGGTGATTACCAATCTTCATATTCCTGCCAAGAAAAAATATGTTAGAAGCTTCCTGGGACATGCAAGATACTATAGGCACTTCATAAAATATTTCAACAAGATGGCAACACCACTATACAATCTTCTAACTAAAGATGTTGAGTTCTAGTGGATAGAGGATTGTGACAAAGCATTCTCTAATTTAAAGGTAGCCTTAACCCATGTTCTTATAATCAAAGGTCCTAATTGGGAACTCCCTTTCCATATTCATACAAACACATCTGATTATGCTATAGGAGTTGTCTTAGGACAAAAAGAGGGAGCAATTGAGAATGCAATCTACTTTGTTAGCAAGAACCTACAAGGAACTGAGTTTAATTACACAGTGATAGAGAAGGAGATGTTAGCAATCATTTATGCTCTAAATAAGTTTAGACATTATATAACAAGATATCAAATCTTTGTCCATATAGACCATGCAACCATAAGATACCTCATAAATAAACCCTTGATTTCAAGTAGGCTAGCTAGGTGGTTGTTATTGATGCAGGAAATTGATATCATCATTGTTGACAAATCAGATAAGAAAAATGTTGTAGCAAAATTTCTCTCCAGATTGACTACATCAAAGGACACTCAAGTCATTGATGACTCCTTCCTTGATGAACATTTTTTTCCATCAGTGTGCACACACCTTGGTATGCAAATATAGCCAATTATCTAGTTACAGGGAGAGTTCCCCCTCATTTCTCTCTAAAGGAGAGAAGGGTTCTTATTGAGAAAACTTTTCCTTTCTCATGGATTGCAGGATGTTTATTCTATAATGGACTGGATCATGTGATGAGATGTGTAAGAGAGGATGACACATATGATATACTGCATGCATGTTACAATGAATCCTTTGGAGAGAAATTTGTAGCTAAGAGGACAACAATCAAGATTCTAAATACATGGTACTATTGGCCCACACTTCATAAGGATGCAGTAGTAAGTGTGATAGATGTCAGAGGATGGGCAAACCAACAAAATATGATGAGATACCTCTATACCCTCAGGTAGTCATCACACCATTTGATAAATGGTGACTTGATTTTGTAGGTCCAATTGATCCACCATCAAATGGAAAATCTTACATCTGGTTTGCAATGACTATGTGACCAAGTGGGTTGAGGTCAAAGCTATGAAACATGCCAGAGACAATAAAGTTGTAGAATTCCTCTATGAAGAAATATTCACATGCTATGGGCTTCCTAGAGAGATAGTGACATATCAAGGGGCTTAGTTTACACCAACTCTTGTCATAGCATTGGTCTATGAATATAATGTAAGGCATAGGAAATATACCCCCTATTACCCTTAGGCCAATGTACAGTATGAAGTGACAAATAGAGAAATAGAGGCTATTTTAACCAAAAAAGTGGCTATTCACAGGAAATATTGGGAAAATAGGTTGCCAGAAGTTGTTTGGGTTTATAGAACCACTTGGAAGACAACCATTGGTTTCACTCCTTTAGAATTATTATATGGAAAAACAACCATGATGCCTATAAAGTTTGAGCATAAAACTCTTAGAACTGCACTAGATCTTGGGATAGACATATCCAAGGCACAAAAGGATAGAATCATGCAACTGAATGCCTTGGATGAGATGAGAAAGTCAACTCTTCATCATGTTGAGATAGTGCAAAATCAGAGAATTAGATGGCATGACAAATACATAAAGGAAAAGAATTTCTAGCCAGGTGACTGGGCACTCCTTTATGACTCCATGTATCAAGATATTGTAGGCAAACTACAAACTAGGTGGTTGGGGTTGTATGAAGTTGCATAAGTCTTCTCCAATGGTGTTGTTCAACTCACAACTATTGACCCTGTCAGATTCAAGCTCCTGGTCAATGGTCACTGCCTCAGGTTATATCATAAGCCAACTTTCAAACAAGAATTCATGCAAAAATTTATTCAACACCACACCTCTGAAATTACTTTAGCCAAAGGAAGTAGACCTAGCATCCCTCCTTCTGACTAGTCGAGGTATGTATCCAATCATAATAAAGATTTCCACTTTTGTGGGAATCAACTTCTTCATCAATAGATTCATCCGCCCATCCTTTCTCTCTCTCCCATAACTCCACCATCACTTCACTTCACCATCACTTCATTCCATCACCACTGCATTTAATAAACTCAACTGTACTTTTAATGTAACCCGTAATTCCTTCCACATTCTTTGAAATAACACTCCAAATTTTTAGGTACGTACATAGTAAATTGTTATATCTTAATTATCTCAAGTGCATTTATTTAATTATTGTATATTAATGTTGATATTTCACATAACACATCTTTATACTATGCCTTGTCACATCATAATTACATCCCAGCCTGTGCATACACATGCTCTAATTTTGGTTGGGGGGAGTGTGAACCCACATGTCCACATGTCATACATGTCAACAAATTTAAAATGAGCCAATTTGAATGATCTAGTTGAAATGACAACTTGCATGTATGATATGACACTGAACTGCCACCATTTTCCTTGTTGATACCCCTCATTTATGTTTCCTTACTACCTTAGTCATAGTCATAACATCACCAAAAAGGTAAATTGAAGAGTCACATGACATTGGCGTTAGCACTGAAGAAGAGTTGCAGGAAGCAAAAGAAATTGGGTTTTCAGAGAAGGATTGCATGAAAGAAAATTTCGCAGAAGTGTTTTCCTGATTGTGGATAAAAATAATGGGAGGTCAGCTGATAAAAAATGAACCTACAATTCATGATGTGATACTACAGGATGCACTCTCTCTAGCCGAATTCAGGAGTTGTGGATGGTTGGACTATTTTTCGAAACTAGACAGTTTTAATGAGTACATTGCTCTGGAATTTGCACAGTCACTTTTTGATGGGAAGGCAATGGTAAAAGGGCTAGAAGTCATAGCCACTGAGGAGAGAATGGTTGAAGTGATGGGTTTTTCTGCTAAAGAAGAGTCATACCCTGCTTCCAAGGATGCTAGGTCAGCTAGGGCAGAATTCACTAAACTTAGTGATCCTTCGCTTGTTGTAGGTAAGAAAGGAACAAGAACTTCTCTGCCAGAAAAGTGGAAACAAGTTGTCTACATTGTCAAATATATTACCTATGAGGGTCGCCAATCATGCCTTCATTCTATGCATTTTAGGTTCTTGAACCATATGAGACATGGCATAAGGATGAACATGCCCAATGTACTATACAACCTTCTTACAATCATGGCAGCTGAAACACAAAAAGGTAGGGACAATTCTATTTCCCATCACTGTTTGATAAAATTGTTAGTAGAAAAATATTTACAAGAAGTGTCTGGTATGTCATGGGAAGAATTTGTGAATATTGATCACTTTAGATTGGAAAATGTGGGTCATAGAGGTCAACTCCAAGATTGTAGGGTTAGTAGGGGTGAGAGGGTTGCTAAAACCATCCCTAGAGCTTCAACTTCTAGTATAAACCCTACCACAAACCCTCTTGTAGCTGAATCAACAATAGAAATTGGCTCCTCTAAATCAGAGTATTCAGATGAAGAAAGTTCATCCTCAAACCCTAATGTCAATTTCCTCCCTAAAACTCCAATTCATAATAGGTCTTCCATTAGAAAAGAGGAAGCACAAATGAGAGGCAAAAATTAGAAAAGGGAATGCCAAGAAGAAAACATTAGAAAAAGTAACACCAAGCCCTAGGAAACAAAAATCTGATGACACTAGTTTTCCTGCAGCCGCTGAGAAACGTAAAATCCCTCCAAAGAAATCAAAACTAGCTGAGCCAACTACTAATATGCCTCCAAAAAGAAGCCCTAGACTCAGAAGGACACCTAGGAAGGAGATAGAAGCTCCTAAGGGGTAGGTAAATGTTGAGGTGGAAAACATTTTTGAGGAACAAGAAAACATAAGATTAGCAGAGTTTGTTGCTCTTATAGAGCAGGTTGAAAATCAAGAACCACTACAACTAGAGCAAGATGAACAACAAGAATCATTGCAACTGGTGCCATTTGAACAACATGAACCGGTGTGAGGAAAGATCTTGGTAGGGACACATAAACCTCCCACTTTTTCATGGAATCTTGTAGTCCTGAACTTATGGAATGAAATGCTAAGGAAAGAGGAGGGGTGGAAAAAGGAAAGACTCAAGCTACAAGAAGTCAAAAAGAAAAATGCAGAAATTGAGAAGAAAGATGCAGAGATTGCTACATTGAAGGATAAGGTAGATAATGTGGTGGCTCTAATGCCACAAATGATGGCATGCAGAACTCCTCCAAGAGTATATGTATTGCATTTGAAGGAGTGCTATCTTTCCTTCAAGTTGTCAAGGGTTACTTCAGGTTTAAGCCCTTCTATTGAAACCCCACATGAGTTTTTCCAAGCCTACAAATCCTCTCTTGAAGTTAAAATTTTTTTGTGTGAATTATACTTACATAATTATGTTGTGACTAATGGTCATGACTGGAATCAATTACTATACATTAGAGATTTCCATTTGAGGGAATTCATGTCATGGATCTAGAATGAAGTAAGCTTGGGTAGCAGTTTAAAATATACAGGGAAAGAGAACTCCATACCCCCTTGCCTCTCAGAGTTGAATCCAATAACCCTTTAGACATTTACTATACATGGCACATAATTCTTTATTGTCCGAGCTACAAAAATAGGATCATGCCTGTTAGGGATGAAGCATACCAGGAATATGAGTAGGTAGTTGATACTACAAGGGAAATAGTAATGGGGTACCTATCACAGAGGTGGAATAGTTTGACAAATCAATTGAAACAGGCTGAACCTCATTCCTTGCAAAATTATGTTGTAGCATGTAAATGAAGTACTAGGTACATATAGATTGGAAGGATGAGGTAGTAGTATTGGCTTCTATTGACATTTAAGCCACCTACTCTATTGTGGCCAGTAGTAGATTACAAATACTATCAATATGACATAGCTACAAAAACTCCAAGGTGGAGCAAATTGAAAAATAAGTAGGGATTCTACTAGGATCCCAACTCGGATACTGTAGAGACTGATCTGGGATAGTTGGAAGTTAGTAACTTTAGAGCTTTGACTAGGAAAAGAAATAGAGCTACCTTTGTTGGAGGACCAACAAATCATTAGGTTGGGGGGAGATGATGATTCCAATTTATGGCTCAATTTTGATAGGGTTTATCATATATTTGTTGTTGATACTATAGACTTTGGCACTTGGTTATTGACATTCTCCATGTTATTTTCCTAGATTTATGAACCTTGGGCATGAACTTATCCTTGCGAATTTTAATTATATTAACATGCTATGTGGATTATCTATGTTAATTTTACATGTGGTTGAATGGATGTTACTTTAAGGTAATTATGGATATGCAATTGTTTTGTGTGTGCTAATGTTATTATGTAGGATCATATTAAGGTGCTAATATAAATGAAGCCTACAAAGTAGAAGGAGTTCCTGCCAGCTAGTTGGTTGCTAAGGAATTAAAAAAGATGGTCATTAAGAGGTCAAAGGAGGGAAAAATCTCAATGGAGGGAAACTTCCAGTGGAGGGAAATTCCTAGCTCGTATGGAAGTTGTAACTACCTTTTAAATGATCATGTTTGTTATTTGAGAAAATCTAGGAAGTGTGTTGTGTTGGATCCTCATTGGGCCAAGTTTACTTTGACCAAATCTAGCGCATACATAACTTCCTCCCTCTCTTTTCCATGTTTTCAATGAATGTCATCCTCCTATTTTTTGAGTCGACTGCCTAGGTAGTTAGGGTTAATCAAAATCTTTTCCCTCTATAAATAATGGTCATATGCCCCTTTTCATAAGGTTGGATGTTCTGAGATTGTACTTTCATTTTCAATTTAAGTAATACAATCATATTGCTGATATGTCGTAATCATGTTTTCAATGAATAAAATGATATTCTGATTTGTTGCATCTGAGTTAGCTTAAGGAAGACTCACTCAAGGGGGCCCACTTGGTGAGAATTCCACCCATTTAGTTTAAAAGTTAATTTTCTATTTAGTTATATTTTTGTTCAGTAACTAGTTTCAGTTCTAGCAGTTATCTATTCCTGTAGCCATTGGAACTCTATTATGTGATTGTTCCTGCAACCAAGGTAGACAAAGTAGTTTCCTATCTGTTTGCTGAGATTTCTATTTTTGTCATCCATTTCCTATACATTTGTTGATGCTTAGTGTAGTTGTTGATTCATGCCCAGTGCTTATGTTAATTTCTTTCCAACATTTTATTTTTATTACTATTTCTTTTATAATTTAAGGATGACTACAGTAGAGTCCTAGTGCACATAGAATGCTAACCCATTTCAATTTTACATCCCCAGGTTGACAATGAAATGCACCTTCATGATGAGCAAGATAACTACTTAGTGCAGATGTTTAATCTCTAAGTTACAACTTTAAGGGCTTAGTTATTGAACCATTAGAGGAGGCCAACATAGGGGTCTACCTCAGTCAGACCCCCATTTTGGTGTTCCCACCTTCTCAGAAAACCAAGTTGGAAAGGAGTGTTAATGAAGTAAAAAAAGCATGTGGTGAAAGTAAAACCCGCTTCAAGAGTAGAACCCACAACACAAAGTAACAAATGAACAAGTAGGAGAAAAGAGTAAAAGAGAGGGAGAGAACATTATCTATGGGCCTAAACCTTCCCTGGAGCACACAGATGCACTGTTGAGCACTTGCTTGAGAGTTGTAGCTGTTGGAAGGACTTCAGTCTAGCATGGCTTCACTTGTGAGAGTGCTACTATCAAGAAATAAAAAGAACTTAGGAATGAAAGTGTTTAGAGAGCTTCACTGAATGGATTGAACCCCCAAATGAGAGCCAAGAAGGGATTTTTGTTGCATGCAATGGTGGTAAAGAGCCATTACACCTGAATTCTGACTGCTAGGACACATGTTGTGAGATTCAAGATTTGAGATTCCCCATTTCAAACTTAGAAAACTGCCAGGACGCTAGCGTGTTGTGCAGACGTCTGCACATCATTCAAGCGTCCAAGGCCTAGATTGTTGAGAAACATGTCATCAGGATTTTGTTGCTTTGACATTAGTCCACATGGGGTCAAAATGGAAAGATTCTAACTCATGGAATTTTTGTCATTAATGCCCTAAGGTGTCATAAATGCTAGGCAAAAGTGCAAAAATGTGGAATTGCCCTTAGGTGCAATTCTGCAACATTACAATATTATTTTATGCATACATACCATTATTTTAATATCTTACCATATATATATATATATATATACATACATACATATATCGATAGTTATATATAAAGTATATATATACATTTATTATATATACACATCCATTTATATATATTTAAATACACAAAGTATATCTCATGTTTCAATACAAGGATTTAACACTATGACTCAACCCAACTAAACAATCATAGAGACCCAAATATTCCTATCAACCCAAAAAATATCACCAAGATTTTCTTACCAACACGTAGCCCAAACTGAATTGACAAAGCTTTACCAAGCTAAGATGTGAGTGTGTGCACTAACTCAATTAGGTACATTAGGGGTTTCCATACCAACTTCCTCTCATGGGTGATACTCTCCCTCTCCTCATTGGAGGGCTTGATTCTTTTTGCATCCAACTTAGTGCAACATGAATGAAGTTAGCTGATAACATGAAAATCATATTCATCATATATCATTTGCATCATCAAATTATTTCAAAAAAAATGTCATCATAATACATATTCATATATTTCATTCATCCATTATGTTGAAATATGTGCCTCAATTCTTACTAACTTGGAACTCCTGAAGGGAAAAGTCGCTGTGACATTGTTCATGTCTGGGCAACTAACTATTCTAAAGCTCTTAAAATGTTCCTATCGCTGTGACAAGGTTGAAGTCTTGTCGACAAGTCTATCGCTGTGACTTTCTGTGTTCGGCGTGACCTTTTGGCGAATGGAAACCTTCAGGCGACAGTGTGATCTTATCAAGCGTCGGGGAGACTTGGGTTGTCGGTATTGGTCTGGCCGATATGAAATGTCTCACCGACACCGTTTTGCATATGGTCTTCAGCATAACCTTTTGTTTCGATATGAGTCCCAGCGATCGATAAAGGTCTCACCGACTGGGATGTAAAGCTATTGAGGTAACATGTGGTCATGAGGAGATGTCTCAACGATGCAGCTTGGTCACGCCGATAGGAGTGTTCTCGTGGTGTCTTCGCGATAACAAAAGACTTCGTTGAGAAGTCTTGGCAACTTGAGTAAATCACACCAATGGTCTTTGGTAAGACTTGGGGCGCTTAGAGAAAGGTCGCAGTGAAACACTTGAGTCTTGTCGACAGTATGTGTCTTTTGACCTGGAAGCTGTGTCTTGTGGTATGATGTCTCACTGAAATCATGGGGTCTTGCCGATAGAAGTAAGGCATTGGTTTAGCATGCAGTGGTCGATGGGAAGTCTTGGCGAGATCGGTATGTCTTGCCAATAGTATATCTCATCGCTGTGACTTCTAACTTCGATATGAGTCTCTCCAAAAAGTGATTGTTACGCTGAATGGAAATCACTCGATGACATGACTCGAAGACTTTGATAAGAGGTCTTGGCGAGATTGGTATGTCTTTCCGATGGTCTCTCTGAGTTCGATATGACTTATGGTTTTCAGAATGAGTCTTGTCGAATGAGAAACCTCTTGCCGACTGTTGGGGAACTGATTTCGATAGCGAATACTTTGTGGCATTGGGGAGACACTATTAGTGTCTCACCGATATGCCAACAAAGTGTGAACACTGTTGACCATGTGATCATCTTGTGTGGCATCCTGCTGGACCAATTAGAGGAAGTGATTTTTTCAAACTGATGATGATTGGATTTTTGTAACTGTCACAGCACTAGAGAAAAACAACTTGCAGGGAAAAATCTAAAACGACATGGAAACTTTCCTCGATGGAGATCTGGTGGATAAGGATGTATAGAAGAAAAAATTAGAAGGTGTTTAGATTTAAAGCAGATCGATTCTGTTGAGGACATGATGAGTGAATTGAATGGTTGAGAGAGATTTTTTCTGTAACAAGAAGAACAGTAAAATACCAAAGAGCTGTATCTCTGAATTGTATGTAATATTTTGTTACTGAAATACAAAGTCATTTAGCTTGGTGTGGTGGGTTTTTTCCTGTAAGGGTTTCCCATGTAAATCTATTGTTCATTGTCTCTGTGTATTTACTCTATTTCTGTAAATCTTTCATGTGTGTCTTAATTAGATTGTAATTTGAAAAATTAAAAGCCCTGCATTGCATTCTTCCCTGTGGGTTTGACATTAGGAAAGTGTTTCCGCACCTTTGCTTTCGTTACACATTAGACATATTAAAGTCATAATATTGCATTTAAAATCATATTTACTCATAAAAGTAAACGTAATCTAGTAACCTAGAAATGGGGTGTGACATAGGGTAGGAGCAGGTTTATCAACCATAGGTCTTTTTTCTTCCCTTAGGGGAGGAACTAAAGGAACCACCGGGGGTCAGGAAACCACAGTCTCTTTAGGTCTATACACTTGTTTTATCTTTGGAAGCACAAAAGGGATCATTTTGTTGTCTCGCGATCGCTTATGGGAGATGGGTGAAGGAACTATAATGTATTTATCTTGGTTATTTGGAAGAGTTTATGGATCAATCATAGGTTCATCAATGATGGGCTTGGGAGAAGGAACAACCATGAACCTATTAGGCTCGGGAATATTGCTAAGAGATAATTTTTCTATGCATTTTTCCTTAAAATTTTGATATGAACTAAAAAAGAAATCTTCAAGAGGCTTTATAGGTTCCTTAGGTTCAGGCCAAAATAAATCCAATAAAAAATTCCCATGGGAAGATAAAGGATTAAACTCACTATGATGCACTATAAATATCTCATTTTTAAAGGGAAACTTTATGTACTTGTGAATGACTAAGTGGATGACATTCATGGAGCACATCCATGGGTAGCCTAGTTTCACATGAAATTGGTCTAACAATGGGATGATAGAGAATGAGACATCTAATTTCTTTGGTCCAAATTTTAATCGAAGAGTGACTGAACCTATCATAGGGCAAGCAAAACCATTATGTATTTTTATCCATGCATTTGATTATTCACACTTGAACCTTGTTAAATTTCATGCATAAACAAGAATTCCTCAATGATCACATTATATACACATATGGGATCAATAAGTATCCCAGTTGTGGGCTTATCATTAATTTTTCTAGCAATATAGAGAGGATCGTTGGGTGCATGTATAGATACATCAATATGTGTAAAATAAATGTTAGGTAACAAAGTGGTTTGGCCCTTACAGGGTTGAATTTCTATGAGAGTGACCATGTCATGTAGATCATCCTCATTATCACTCTTATCATCATCATTATCATCATTCATATCCTCAATCCTATCAACATTCATCACATCATTCTTGACTTCACTAGCTTTTACAAAGTTGGTTAAATGATTTGGCATTGGGTTGGTGAAAATTTACAAATTTTGATTGGGTGGGGCAACTGACCTATTTCCTTTGTCATTAATTAACACCTCCCAACTGGATATGATTAGAATCAACGAGGTCTTGTACTTGATTCTTAAGACACATGCATCATTTTGTATTATGTCCACTTTGTCGGTGATATTGGAAAAAGGCACGTGGGTTATAATTTGGAGTTAAGGGTTTGGTTGTGTCCATAGGTTTGAACAAAGGTAAATGAATTAGGTTCTTATTCAAAAGTTTCAACATGATTGAATGGAGGGAAGCGGGTAATGGAGTAAACCCTAAGTATAAATTTGTATTAGGTAGAGCTTATGGTAGAAACTTTAGGTTCAACTTGGTTTGTTTGGGATGGATTTATCTTTAAAAAGTTATTATTTTGCTTATTAAATTGTTGATAGTTGTTGTGATGTGCAGGCTCAGAATCCTCAATATGTTTTGATGAAGATGCCTCTTAATATTTATTTATTGAATTTTGGTAATCACGAAGCATTGTGCACAAACTTATAAAGGATGGGAACTTCTGTAATAATACTTTTTCTCTTATATCCTTTTGTTAGTTGTTAATGAACATTATTTGGATTTCCACACTAGGGAGAGTTAGATTGACTTGTGATAATTTCAACTAATAGCAACTTACAAAATCTATAACCTTTTCACCTTCTCTTTGTTTACATTACATTAAATCAATTATATTGATCTTCAGACCAATGTACACTTGGAAATGGTTGAGGAAAGCATCAACAAGATTAGTAGATGAGTGAATTGAGTTATTCGGTAATGAAAAAAACCAATCCAAGGTTGTGTCCTTCAGTGACCTAGGAAATATTTTAGCCAAGAGCTTATCTTAAAAAATGAAGTCACTACATAAGGCTATGTATGCTAATATATGGTTGCTAGGGTCTCCTTTACCATTGTATTTCTCAAAGCAGGTCACATCTATGTTTTGTGGCATTTGTGCTTTCAATATCTCCAATGATAATGGGTTTCTTTTGCCATATTGTGATGGTTGTCCATTTTGAGTTTGGTTTAATGTTGATATTTTTTGTTGAAGGGATGTCACATTTTGTAGGATTTGGTTTATGACATAATCATTACTTGTCATGTTTTGTGAATAAGGTGAATATGGTGGAAGTGTATATGTATTAGGTGGACTAATATGTTTCAAGTTTGTGAAAGGTGATGGATTGGATATATGATGTTTGAGTAAAAAAAACTATAAGGATTATTAGTAGAAATAGACAAAGTTGGAGCTATATTGTTACTTGGTCACATCATTGTGGTAACAGTTGGATTTGTATATGTGGGAATAGAGGGTATAGTTGTATGGAGAGAAACTTGGATTCCTCCTTCAATTTGAGTATACCCCAAATTTTGGGTGCAACTAGCCATTGTAGGTACATGATTGTCTATGATGTGGGCTATGCTACACATTACCTCTAATCCTTGAGAATCATCAAGTTTTTTCCTCGTGTTATCCTATGACAGGGACTATTGTACCAATGATATATTATGTGCATAAAGTCTTGAAGTTTTTCTAAGGCTTTGTCCAATTGTTTTAGTTTCTCTTCAAGGACATGAGTCACCATGGTTTCAACATCAATGATAGTGGTTGATAGTAAGGTCATGAGAATTGTGACATTAGAGATGGAGTTCACAATGGGTTGAGTATTGACAACACTTGTCATGAAAAGGTTGGAGAAATCAAGATCCATAGTGGATGTACCAACAATGTGGGAAGCCATGAGTCTCAAATTACATCTCACTAAAGTATTGGAAATAGGACACCAGGTTGTGAAACTCATGCAAGTTTCACAACACCAAAAGTGCACCCAAAATGAACACCAAATTGCTAAATAAGTACAAAAAACACTCAATTTTAGGAAGCAAAAACAAACATGAATTGCAACAACAGAGGTCTCAAAAAAATTGTTTGGTCAAGACAAGCAGGACAGGGTCACCAAGGGCATTTGAGTCTTGATCAGGGGTTCTGAATTCTACTTGTAGATAGCTATAATATTAAATGAATTTCTAGAATTTGATTAATGCATTATAATTTGATGCAAAATTCAAGTATGAAATGATTTTGAAGATTTTTGAACAAATTTTAACTCAATTTTTAGATTTGAAGTGTAATAATTGACTAATTGCAATATGTAGAGACCTAAAAATGATGATTTTGAATGCAAATTTCAACCTTAAACAACACACTTTCATTCACTAAATGAACTAAATGAAAAATTCTTTATAAAATGTAGTTACTGATTCCAAAATAGGGATATTCAACTACATTGAAACTAAGAAAACATAGATTAAAAAGTGTGAAAAATCTTGTTTAAGCACTGTATAAGGACAGTCGCGTAGGGGCGATTGAGTCTTTGTTCAGGGTTCTAAAAATTTAAAATCTGAATGTTGAGATTGATGTGTAAGGTTACTATTCGTATTTGCAAACAGGTTTGACAATGACTGTTTTTCCATGAATTTTTTAATGTAAAGGAAATACAAATGTATGACAATTTTGGAATAAAATGACACATTTTTAAATGCAATTTTGAAATAAAAATCTAATATAAATGACTGAACACATTGTAATAAAAGCTATGATGCAATATGTATGCAGTGTTTTTGGATTTTTATGATTTTTTATGATGCAATATGAAACCCTAAATGAACAATGCAAGACAATGCAATGTAAAACCTAGATGAGAAATGCAAAACCTAGATCAAGGGTTTGAAAGACTACCAGATCAGAAAACTATGATGTAAGAATGGTGGGTTCATCGAAATGAAGCATAAACATGTGGCGACCTAAAACTTAAGGTCAATCAACCATCATTTCTATTATTTTATTAAGATACAAATCAATAAGATGCATAGATTGACTTACAACCTCCAAGGTGAGTCAATTAGACCTGGATCTGATCCTTTTAAGTCTTATGAATGAATTGGAAATGATTTAGAATGATTGACCTAATTAGAAATAATGATTAACCTAATTAGACTCAATGACCTAATATGATGAATGCAATTTCTTGAAGATAAACAAACTGAAACGGTGATTTGCAAGTGGATCCGGAAAGTGCAAACTGATGTGTACCTATGACCAAAAGTTAAGTTTGAGTGTTGTAGTAGGACTAGGATGCCCTTGGGCGAATCGGTCTTTGATGAGGGGTCCTAAAATTATTTTTGCAGTCCTCTGGTGCTAGATCTGAGTTCCTGATTCTTAGCTGTAAAATTTTCAAAATGTCGTCATTAAATTTTGTAATTGAGTTTTTGCGGCTTGACAACTTTGATGACAACAAATGCAACAATGCAAAATGGATCTACAAACTCTCCAATCCTTTTTAGACCTATAACTTGCACATTCACAGAGAGGGAAATGATGAATGAACAAAGTGTTGCAACTCACCACCCTTCAAGGATTTCCTAAGTCCTTGAAGGATTGAAATCATTCACATCAATTCAAAGATTTAGATCATGCACTAATTGAAGGGGTCCTTTTCAAAAGTAACTTCAATAGTATCATCCTGCGATGTGTTACCGCAGAGCAAGCAAAGAGAATTCTCGACACTTTCCACAGTAGTGTTGCGGGCAGAGATTTCTTCGCCAAGACTACCGCCATCAAAATCATGTGTGTGGGGTACTTTTGGCCAACACTTTTTAATGACTCGCACTCCTTGGTGAAAGCTTGCAAGGAATGCCAGTTCTTTACAAGGAGAAGGAAGAATTCTACAATGCCTCTCAAACCTATAGTGGTGGATGATCCATTCGCACAATGGGGCTTGGATTTCATTGGGATGATCAATCCTGCTTCCAGTGCTGGACACAGGTGGATGCTAATGGCTATAGATTACTTCACAAGGTGGACGGAAGCCACACCGCTTAAAAATGCAATGGAGGTAGAGATAGTGGATTTCCTCGAAGGATTGGTGACAAGGTTCAGCCCTCTGAAAACTATCATTTCAGACAATGCGAGAGCTTTTCTAGGCGCAAAGGTATGCCACTTCGCACTAACAAATGGCATATTCCTTAAGACATCGACAAATTATTACCCATAGGGGAATGGCCTAGTCGAGTCGACAAACAAGAACTTGGTCTGACTCCTCAAAAGGATTGGTTTAGAGCACCAAAAAGAATGTCATAAAAATATCAGAGCTACGCTCTAGGAAGACCGCATAACTCCTAAGAAAGAACTTAAAATTTTTCCTTATGAGCTGGTATACAGAAAAGAGGCACTGTTGCCTATATCCATGGAGATCCCAACGCTCCAATTGCTGAAATCCCTTGAGATAGAGAAAAATGGTGTCATGGAGGTTCGGTTGGCTGAATTATTGGAACTACAGGAAAAAATGGAGAAGTCCCTAATAGCCATGACTAATCGCCAATAGGTGGTTAAGTGATGGTTTGACAAAAGGGTGTCCAACCAATGCCTAAAGTGTGGAGACTTAGTGCTGAAATTCAATGAAAGGGACGCAAAGCCAAGTTAGCACAAGAAATTTGATGGCCTTTGGGAAGGCCCATTTAAAATAAAAAAGTGTAAGGAGCATAATGCATTTAAATTAGAAAATATGGAACAAGAGGCATTAGGAATTTCATTCAACGGGATTCATCTTAAATTGTTCCATTAAGTTGCATGCTTTTATTGGTGTAAATATGTTAATAGTGTTTTTTATTTTTCTTTCCTTTTGTTTTGTTGGTCGGTCTTTTATTTAATTCATGTTTTGCGACGGTGAAGTAACCCATCATTGCAAAGAGTGGGACAAATAAATTCATAAGGTGAACAAAGAGAATAATACCCATATAAAAAGAGAAATCAAACACATATGTTGAAAAGAACAAAAACTCATGCTACATAATACCAAGAGAAAAAGGAGCCAAGGATTTTATAAAGCTATATTTCATTATATATATGATTATGTATTTACATGGAAAAATGGCTTAAGGGTTGTAATTAAAAATATATACGACTATATGTTGCTTCTTTTTCATATATGCTATACGTAGGCCTTTTTCAGGCATATATACAAAAACTAGAAAATGGGTATTGTATCCTTAAGAGCAGAAAGCAGAGGAAGGAGGTATTTTCAATCAACATGTGCAACAACATTGGATGCATCAATTGCAATGTCCACTATGTCTTCATTAGTAGGCATACCACCAACAACAACAATGATATCAATAGGAACAACAACTAGTGGCGGAGGGAACACTAGGTTCTTGAAGTCAATATACCATTCAATGTCATAGAATGGAACTACATTATAGAGGTGAAAGATGAAATGGAAAGCACATGACTGCAAACGAAATCCACTCAAGAATGACAGCCACGGGATGACTGCTTCTTCTTCAATGTAGTGCCTAAGGTCGCTCATCATGGGTAGGCCTACCCCATATGCAGCGTTAGCAACAACCTTGTCAAGACCATTCAGATACTTCTTGGGGAATATTTCTTAACCAACTTCAACACCAATGGCCTAGGGATGCAAATATCCAACTTGGATGTGACAAAGTGTGAGTAGACATCGGTATTAACTTGATACTTGTCCTCATACTTCAGACAATCCCAACCTAGAACCCCCTTCATGGCTATTAGAGCGAGGGAGTGTTTGTTCTTTGTCATTCTTTTCAGACATCTAGTGGAAATCTCACCGAGAAAGGTCATCTGAGACTTGTGCAACACTAGCCTAATGGGGGTGTTCATGGTGATGACACACTGCAACTATATGCTAACTATTCCTAAAAGTTTCCTAAAGCCTAGCCTATGAAGATACTTCGCCAATTACCAAAGCCAAACACTAAGTCAATAACCTATTACTAAAGCTTGCTCAAATGCTAAGTGTGATTTCATTACCACTTAGATGCCTATTTATAGAAAAGAGAGGAAAGGTGTGGTAATGGGCTTTCCAAAATGCGATGATAATCAGGTACCAACTTGAAAACTGTGCCTAAGCTTGCTTGAATTTCTTGAATAGTTACACCTGCTAAGTATGGTTCAATGTGTGCAAAGTTAATGAGAGCTAATTAATTAGCTTAAGATGTTGAAATTCATTGGTGGTGAGCTGCACGATTCTGAAGCTATGGTATCACTTCTCAGGCGTTTCCCAAAACCCAATGCAAGATTCATATTTTTTCAGGCCCTAATCATTTGCTTTGGCTTAATCATTCTATTCGGGATATTAATTGCTAGTGCATACGAATGCTAAGCTAAGAGAAAATTGTCGGCCCAAGTTCCAAGGAAATCGCGTCATATCACACGGTTGCCAAGGAAATTATGAATTCTTGTCACTTGAAAATGGAAAGTAATTCATTTTCGCACAAGCCAAAGGGTGGGCAGTACATGCCGAATTGAATGCAAAAGGCCACTTTCGTCTACCACCTTGAGAAAAGATAGCCAAGTATCCAATGCAAAGTTTTAAATGCTTAAGGCTCTTTTCAATATGCTAAGCTGAGTGAAGATAGGTTTTTAACATATCCAGTGCTGAGGAAAAAGTTGTAGAGAATTCAGGCCTAGCAAAAGCTTCCGTCAGAAGAGACAATGGCAGAAAGTTCACAATAGGAGATACAGGGGGAGGCAACAAAACCTTTGCTCAAAGCCATACGAGAATCACATGATGTTAACATCTATGAAATTATTTCATATGCTACGCCTGGTATACCAAACAAGCCAAAATGGGTGAACACTCTAGAACTAGACAGACCCAAAAATTATAGAAACCAAGTTCAGGTCCAGGAGGATTGGGATAATATTCATGACCCACAACTCGCAAAGAACCCCAAGTCTTTGAGAGAAGGGGCCTGTGAAAGGATGAAGGTGTCCAAGAAACTAATATCAATGGTAGAAAATATATGGATTAGTGGGCTCCCACATTACATGGTCCCATTAGTGCACTATTTCCCAGAGTTGGTTGATGCGGCCATTCAACGTTACAACCCGAACACCCACAACATTGAGGGCCGAACTTTAATGGTTAACATCAGCCTGCAGGCTATTTGGCATATGCTATGTATTCCTAACCTGACCACCAGAAGTGAGAGAATTGAGGTATTCACTCCTGAGAAAGGAGAAAATACATGGAGGGGAATGAGAAAGGGCCCTCAGTTTTTAATTAAGGAAACAGGTAGGCAAGGAGTGACGAGCCAAAACCTGCCAAGTATCCTGGTGTCGCATGGTTCATTTGAGAATGACTTAAAGGAAGCCTTTTCAATGCTAGCATTTGTTTGTGTCCTGGACACAAACCAGGAGGTGCAAGCTTTTCAATTAGGGTCAGGTTTCAAATTTCGCAAGCAACATGATTTCTTTTGGTATGATTTCGTAGACTTTCTCATAGAAGAAATGATAGGGCAAATAGAGAATTACCTAGAGGAACGTAAGTTCAAGCTCCTCTCCTTTCTTGCCCATATTTTTTTGCATTAGAACCCTGATTTCTATAGTAAGCATATGGATTTATCTATTTTTGATGAAAATAAAAGAAGAAATCCGGTATCAACATGGACACCTCTCCTCTCCGCAACATTTGACTATTTTGTATTTTTGAATTTCTTTCTAACTTCGATTTTGCAAGACTTGCAAGGACAAGATGGCATGGTTTGACTCAACATGGATCAAACATGATGTATGCAAGTTTTTACTCCCGCATGTGATTGGTTCTTCGACACAGATTTCACAATCATCTAGATGTGGGGTTTCACTGAACAACCATTCTGACTCTCGGCTTGCGTCACAAATAGAGTTTTGGCTCTTGAAATGTATTGAAAGACATGCATTATCGATTAAAATTTTTTTAGAGGACCTCCCAAGAAGAAGGGATGGTTCTAGTTACCCATAAATTTCAAAATGATGAGCCTAGTAAAGAGGCTGATGCACCCGCTATTGCAAGATAAGCCGACTCATTTAGGTTTGGTGTTGATATGCAATAAATGGCAGTATAATCCTTTTAATGATCTTCCACATCCACACATGAGGGTTACACTCCTCGACCCTATTGGGAAGAGAGGCGCAACCCGCAGGAGGACAAGGATGAAATTTTGATTGATTTGGTGCATATTCCCACAAAGAATCATAGGGAGCTATGACATAAGTTCTACTTCAGTGTGGGGGAGGCCAATGACAATGTCAAGATGGGGACCACCATGTACAATAGGTTACAGTTTAAGGAGAAATGGACTCTAGAAAAAATGAGATCCTTCTGGATATATCGCTAGGAAACAAAATAGCTTGAGGCCCATTATGAAAGCTTGAAAGTTGATGAAAAGTTTGAAAAATGGTGGGATGGTGAACATACAACCTCTGACTCAAGTGTTGGAGGGAGCAACAACCCGTAGATGAATTTGAGTAACAAGGAGAAGAAGAAGCAAAGAACGCAATGTCCTCTACTTAGCAAGAGAAAAGCTTTGCAGAGCAACCCTCCTACACATCTTTGAATGTGCGATTCAATGTGTCGAGGGCCTCACAGACACTCACTTGGGCTACTAAATCAATGATAGTGTCACAACAATAGCCAATAGAGATTGGTGAGCTTGGAGAAACCCCATCCGCAAAGTGACAACACATAGAAACCATTGTCGAAGAGGGTTCACATGAACCCGATGCAAACTAGGTGCTCGCAACCAACTAGGAGCCCAAAAAGGATGAGGAACCAACAAAAAGCTAGGAGCCACCATCGACCAGTCAACAAATAACATTCGCTCCTGCTTTTCTTGCCTCTCAGTCTATGGTATCCTCCACTATTTCTGCGACACCCCCCACCATGAGTATTGGCCCTTCTTTTCCCACCTTTGATACAATGATTGTGGGAAGTTTCTCTCAGCTCGCACGTGAAAATCCTTTCTCCTATAATCCTCCGCGAACCCTTACACCAACTGCTGTTGCTCAGTCCTTCCTTGCCTCACTTTACGAAGGCTCACCCAATGTTGGTTCCCCTATTGCTACTATCACCGTAGATCCTCCCCTTTTCTCACAACAAGTAGAATCTACAATGACTATGCCCTAGCCATTGCAACCCATGAGTCCTCCTACTAATTCACCAATGGAACCTTGGTGAATAACAAGCCCTTCTGTTGGTTTGAAAGCTGAGCTTTGGCATGTGCCTCATTTCTCCCCTCAAATTTTCACTCTCTAAAAGAAGAAACTACCCATGCCTATTAAGCTTACCTATCCATATGCCCTACCTCCCGATGCTCCTTTCACAGGTAGGATAGTCCCTTCACCAGCCCATTTTATTGTAAAAAAGGATGCTACAAAGGAGGCAAGTGCTAGTAGGATTCAAAATTGAAAATCCAAGGATGATCGTAAGTAGGCGGAACCGAAGGTGCATACTATATATGATGAAACTCAAAAAATGTTGAAATTTGCGACCATGTACCCAACCGTGGCAAAGCAATAAGGGGAGATGCATCCAAAAGATTATGATTTGTATGTCGTAGGGATTGAAATGAATGTAGCTCATCCATAGGATAAAGTTGAGCTCATGGAAGAAATGCAATAGGTGGTCACCTCTGATTTCATTAAAACTGGCCGCAAGCTAAAGAAGATGTATGAGCAATTGGAATCTTTGAAAGAAAGAGCTAGTTTCTTGGAAAATGGGGAGAAATCTCTAGGAGAAGATGTTGTGTGCTTGAAAGAGAGAGCGTTGATAGCAGAGGCAGAGGGAAATAGACTTTAGGAGAAACTTGCAAAGGGTCAATCAATCGACCCCGCTGTAAATAACGAGTTGCGTGCTAAGAACCAGGAATACTAGAGCTAATTGACTCTAGCGGAGCAGAATCTGTAGCTAAGGAATGAGGAGCTTGAAGGGTGGCGCATTGAATATGAGTAGGGGATGGTGCAAAAGATGATGTGCTAGATCAATAATGAACTCAGTATGAGCAAAAGCTACAGGCGAAGGAATTTCAAATTTGAGGGTCACAAGGCCCAAATCAAAGAGGAGCTTCAGGAGGCAAAATCTTCCCTTAACACAGAAATGGAAAACCATGGTCAGGTGAAGGAGAGCTGGATTAAAGAGTTAGCTCATGTTCAAGAACAATTGGCATCTACCAACAAGAGGATCACAGAGCTAATACAAGACGTCAGCACTAGGGATGCAGAGATCACCCTTTTAAAGGATGCTCCCCAGGCTCCCGTTGCCCACCCAGATCTCATCCCAATGGCACAACAGTTGTATGCCTCACACTGGGGGAAGGTCAAGTATTTTTTCCTAAAGTTATAGTCAATACTCTGGTACATGTCTTAGGTGACAAGTTTAAGCCAGGAGTTTCAGAGGACTATGGGGGAGTTCCCACAGTTCATCATGGAAAAGGTCCCTGAGGCCCAAGGATTACTAACCAAATTATACTTAGTATCTGATGAAAACCTCACTGGAGCAGGAATCAATGATCAGAAGGTTGCTGCCAAGATGACAAACAAGCTCGTCCATTGCCAGTAAACCATAAAATGAGCCAGACCATGCATGGCCACTTTGGGCGCAACTCTAGATAATGTGCGAGAAAGCTTTTCCTAGCTGATTGCGAGGGGCCTGCCTTCCCAATTTCTTGAGGATGGATTTGTCACCACTGTTGAACAGCTTGCAGTGAAAATTAAAGAAAAGTGGTAGGACACAAGTGCCTTACAAAACTTTAGCCAGCCTCCCACAATAGCAGATATCAAAGGGGTTATCGATCCAGTTGCGTGGCTACTTTTCCTATATGCGTTTGGGGTCGATCTATCGGCGAAGTTGTCTTTTAAAGAAATGCTTGACCTCAATGGAGCATAGTAGAATCTATGCAACATATCGAGGCCATCTGAGGCGGACTAGTTGCCGCTGCAACATTCCCTCTCTAAGCTCTAAAGCTACGCCCAATGCGTAGGACTCTGGTCTGTAGCCAGAGAAATTTTGGGTTCTTCATTCCTCAAGCGAAATTCCCCTAATAGTCACCAAAAGCTGTGAATAAATATTCATCGAGCTCCCTATGGGATTTATTTTGTTAAAGTATCAGCCTGCACATTGCCTTAAAAGTAATTCAACCCCTTGTTGATAATTGTCGCTGCCTCACCACGTGTCTGCTCTACACTCCCCGAAGGAACTCTTCCCTTCACATTTCAAAATGGCCTCGCAGCGCTGCCATGTGTCCACTCTGCGCACAATTGAAAGTCGCTTCCCTTCATTTTTGAGTCAGGCTCCATTTGCATGCCACGTGGATTCATCTTCACATATTTTGGCAGGCCCCACAATTGGTACAAAGGATAGGGAAGGTTACACGTGTCTCCTTGGCACAAGTTTTCAACAAAAAAGGAAAAAGGTGAGCACAGGTTGTGTAGTATCAATACGTGTCTATTCCGCGAGTGCTTGTTGTAAATGATGGATGAAGCAAGCCAGGGACTACAACATCCTACCATGTGTCATATCTACTTTAGCGGGGTAGCGACACTTGTCTAACATGACTTCACTGGGACCACTTCCATCATTTGCAAAGGATGCACCTAAACTTGGAGTGACCAGATGCTTTGGTTGGAATCTTTCTGTTGCAACGACCAGGAGGAATCTTTGATTCTACATTATTGCCAAAGATTCTAAAATCTTTTCTATTACTGCTCACCAAGGCAGTGGGAGCATTTGGCTATATATACTCCTCTTTGTTTCAGAGGAAGGGTTCCAAGATTTTATAGAAAGAACATAGATTTTAGAAAAGACACCAGACCTTTGTTATTGTTATTTAATTATTGCAAAAATACTCTTAGACTATGCCAATCATTCATCCTTTCTGCTCTTTTTATGTATTTGATTAACTTTAGACTATGTTTCTATTGTTTGAATGATTCATTTGCAAAACTTATATAAATTGAATGCAAGTTTGCTAGTCTAGATCATGTCTTATGACTTTTCTTGTGAGTAAATATGTGTGAAAAGTTATTTTATGTCAATGAATGAATTGCTTATACTTTAATCTTCAGTTTCTACCTTTCTGGGACATCAAAAATTGCTAATTGGTCCCTTAGATCAATGATTTATCATGCCTATTATCTAAGTCTTGGTGCATCGCCTTAGATTAGACTTTTATTTTATATTTGTTTCCTCTTCCCTTTCCAAACCCTAATTATAGAAGAAGTCAGCTTCTTTAAAAACCTGGAGGTCACTCAGTTTAGCACAATAGGTCCACCATAAACTAAGTTTCCCATAAAAGGGTTGCCACCTTTCCAATTTTTGGCATCAACAGATACTATACATAGTTTCTATATGTCATACGTGTAATTTCACTCTTCAAGGATTGTAGTGTTGCGTGTTTTGACATTCCTTAATTAACACACTATAAAAAATTGTGTTATGATGAAACCATTTGTGTGAGAGAGAGAGACATGCATACATGTGTTTTACTATGCTATATATCCATGCATTACATTACATCTTTTGGTTAGGCAATTAGATCATCATTGTATTTGGTTAACATACATCTATGTGTGTTTATTAAATCATGATAGCATCTAATTTAACATACATCCATACACATAATATCCATCATATCAACATACATGAAAGAAAGGAAAATATACATAAAATAAAGAACACCATAATGTTAGAATTGGTATCTCATGTATATATATATAATAATATCAATGTCATGTACATGTATCATGCCCTTGCCATAAAAAATGTGTGGCTATTATATATATGTATCAGTGTCTATACATCAAAAATGACCTACAAAATATATAGCATCACTATAAAAATGATGAAAATAATGGCTATCTAAGCCCCAGGCATATGGCTTCTTGAGTCCTCTAGCTCTGATGGTTGTGGTTGTGGTTGTGGCAGAGGCTAAATGATAGACATGAAGCAAGTCCTCTGTGACCAAGAAACAAACATCATTGTGTGAAATCCTCTGATCTCTCCCTCAAGGGAGGCTATGTGAATCTCTTCCATCCTAAGTGCATCCTGAAGCCACTGATCCCCTACGGGCTACTCGACAAGGTCATCAAGCTGGCTTTGAAGAGCGTCACGTGCCTGCTCAGCATCATTTGCTCTCATCACAACTGAATCTCACTTGGCCAAGGCAACTCGCATCTCTGCAGACACCTAATCCCTCTATCCTTGAGAAGTAGTAGCATCAACTATCCTCTACACTACATCCACTCATGCCTCCTCGTACGTAGTCCTTAGGTACACCACCGGCTCGAAAAGTTAGGTGTGCTACCCTACTGAGATTGGCTGGTAGGACTCAAGGATGAGGCCCTGGAATGGAATGATAGGGGTGACCTCGATATGCATTGGGAAAATATCCCAGACCATCCCAATGTGTCCAATACAACCACAAAGAGAAGAAATAGATCAGTATCATGAGATGTATAGATACAAAACTAAAGCAAAATATATACATGGGATTAAAACTAGAAAAACTAAAATGAAATGGTGTAGTGTAACTACTATACCTAGGTCCCCTGGTTTCTAGTGTGGATCAGGGGGTGGTGTGACGCTAGGACCAACACTACCTGCATCTGGTGCTACTCTTGATGCCACTAGATTCGTCGCATGGATGACGACAGGATCTAATGGTGTAGAAGAAGTTGGGATTGCAGGTGGGGGAGAAGACATCCTCTATCGTCGCCTTGACCTCTCCTCCACTGCCGCAACCTCCTCCTCAACCTCTTGCTACTATTGCTCTCCACCCTTGTGTGTCTGCCTCTACCTCACCCCTGGTGGTGCCTCTCCTTGCAGGCTAGGATCCCCCTTGTGGGCATCTGATGAAAAATGGGAGTAGGGCCATGTGTCTACCATCAAGCCAGGAAACCTCTCGCCACGCCGAGATTTTCAATCGATTGCATCTTAGACTAGTCTTGATCATCAATTTTGTCATCAAAATCGGTAATGTCAACAATGGTGGGTTGCCAATGATCTCTTCACTGAGTGACACTCCTCATGGCCTATGCATAATATGGGATTCTGAGGGTGATATTCTGAATATGATCATGTTGTTGTATAACCTAGGTCTAGTAGTAGGGAATAATAACAAATTCCCTACAACCTAGGATAAAAGGTTGCGCTACAGGTTCCTAAGGAACCTGCCATCATCTACCTAGCGGAAAAACATGGTAAGGATTCCATATGACTTGGCCAAGCTGTAAGGTGTCAAACTGTAGCTGCTAGAACTATAGATCTCCATCTTTCCACTATCAAACCAACTCATACCAGTGAGGCATGGGTACTGAATAATCTCATACTCGAGAATATCCCTCGGGTCATGTGCATGTAATGTGGGCATGGCCCACACCTGCAATAGAGTGCATGTTGTTAGGCTCCAAAACTCATAATGTACATACCTTCCCAGCTCCTAGTAGAGGTGTGCCAACACACTCCTCCCCCACATGAACTCCATCCTGTGCTCATCCATCTTGTAAATAGTGTATATGAGGACCCCATGCAGGTGAGAGCCTTGTCCATCTATCGTGACCCGAGTGGCTATGGTGATTACCAAAACTTGACATAGCAGGGGCATAGCACCATGCCCTTGCTTGAACCAACACATATGTAAATATGACTGGTGTCATCACCGCCATCAATGTGGCCCAAGCAGTATGTGACCCTGTTGTGTCACTCCTAAGCTGAGCATCTATCATTAATCATGACCTTCCGCCCATGGATGGGAAGGCTAAGAATGTGATAAACATCCTCAAGCGTGATGATCATCTCAGTTGTTGGGAGGTGAAAGGTCAAGGTAGTCGAGTCCCACCGCTCCATCAACACCATCAACATACAATTGTAATTAAGCATCTCTAGCATCCAATAAACCTGTCAGAGGCCCACCTGCCATAGAAGCACCTCCTCTGCATCTGATAGTCACTGATGCCAATCCCAAACAAGGTGAAGTACCTTCCCACCGGGATACTCCCTCATCTTTGGATAATCTTGAAAAAGCAAAAAAGATCAGAGTTAGAATATCTGATGTGCAAAAAATTATGTAAAAATCCACTAAGTGGGGCCTTCAAGATGTGTGTGTGTTGCATAAGCGTTTGAGACCACCATTAAAGCTAGCGAGATGCCAACACACCTGGCTAGACATTAGCATGTGTTGAGGTCCCCAACGCACTAGCAAGATGCCAATGGGTGAGGAAGTCATAGGCGTGCCATTTGGATTCCTACTCTCTAAATCTTGTAAAAATTTACCAAAAATCTTTAAAACATGCACTAAAAGTAGTTTTAAAGAGTCACCTAATCCACCTTGAGGCCCTTGCACACATCTTCCAATAGTTGCTCCATCTTGGGCTCCAAATAATCTCGTTTGTGTGGCATTTTACTGACTTTTCTCTAAAAAAATTCAACAAAAATTTAGTATTGAATAGTGAAAATGACCCTTCTAGGGGCTCACCTAGGTATATATAGGCCCCCCGAGGCCCATTTTTCCCAGTACTTTGTGGTCCCTCCATTTCTCCTATTTTTTCCCCCATGATTGGTGGCAAAACTAGGAGGGGGAATACAATCACTTCTTCATCAAAATTTTCTTCTGAATCACCAAAATTTTCCTTGATCATTCTTCTCGCCTTGGTAGCTTCTTTTGATTTTCAAGCTAACTTAAAATTTAGAGTTTTGCAGAGCAAAATTTTGTGCAATTTTTCATGAAAAATGTTGTTTTTTTTGCTGAGTTCGATCACTGGGGGCATCTTTAGTACTTGCCAACTTGACCTCTATGGCCTCTATAGTATCCTTTTTGGCATATAAACTGGTAAAATTTCAAGTTTTGGATTGATTTTTTCTTTTCTGCTTTAGTGTGGCTGATTTTTCCATAATCGAGCCCACTAAAGTGGGGGAAAATGTAATGCCGCAAAATTGCACCTAGGGGAAATTTCACATTTTAGCACTTTTCCTAGAATTTATTGCACCTAAACACATTTATGATAAGAGACTCATGGGTCAGAATTTCATGATTCCAAATCCACGAGGTCCAATGAAAAAGTGACAATAGTCTGTTACCCCCTTTTCCAAAAACTAATGTTCTAGACTCCTACATGACATGCTAGCGTCTTGGAAGTTTTCAGAGCTTGAAACATGGAATCTAAGAATCTTGACTCGATACATAGATCTTTGTAGTCAGATTCTTGGGTGTAATGGCTCCTTCCGCCCTTGCATGCAACAAAACTCCCTTTTCTCTCATTTTGGGTGGTTCTCTCTCATTTGATCACTTCTCTTCTCTTCTCAATCTCAACCTCTTCTACTCTTTGCAATAACACTTCTACGAGTGAAGCTCTATCAAACTGAGGTCCCTCCAACAACCAAAGCTCTCTATAAATCATTCAATAGTGCATTCGTGTGTTCAAGAGGGGGCTGAAGACTATTGGTAACACTCTCTTGCTCTTATCTATTTATGAATAGATTAGATCTCTTTGTTCATTTACTACTTGGTGGTGTAGGTTCTCCTCCTCAAGAAAGGATTGTTTTCACCACTTCCTTTTGTCTATGTTTTTACTCTCTATCTATCTAGCTATCCATGGAGGTGGGAACACAAAAATAGGGGTTTGACTATAGCAAAGCCTCGAAACAACCCCAACGTTTTTCTCCATTCATCTTGTGTGTAGGTTGTCGAAGTGGAGCTTGGAAGAATATGTCAAACATTTGGCCATTTGTAAGTCCTCTTTTAGCTCTCCTTGTATTCCATCTCGCTTCTACTTTCTTTTTAGTTATTCTATTAAAAAGACCTCAGATCCATGTCAAATAGTGAGGTTTTTAGTCATTCTACCCTAAATTTCAAGTTCTCTATTATTGTGGATGCCATCACATCCTTCAAACTCCAACGTGCCGCACTTGCATCCTGATACCACTCTATAGTCCATTGGTTGAGAGGTCCTCCTTTTGATGCAGAGATCTTGAAACCTTGCTCTCTCAGATTGTGGAGCACTCACTTGTGATAATTAGATTATGTGTGATTTCTTCATTTAGCTAACATTGAGCTGGTTAAGGGTAGTTCACTCCTTGGGATTCTCTTGAGAACGAAGAGACTCGTGAGCAGTGAATCCTTCTTATCTCACATATTCGATGGTCTTAGGCCTCTAAAAAAATAGGTTTTTAGTGGGTAGTGTTACCAGATTTTCACTTATAGCTCAATCAGGTAGAGCTTATAGATTTGAATTAAAAGAAAAAGGTACATTTTAATATTTCCTATATTACATTCAAGTGCATAAATGAAATAATTCAAAATATTACAATGACAAATTACTGCATTCATGCAAGTGCATGTAACAGAAGAAGAATTCAAATCTTTTTTGAACAAAGAAGAGGTCTTTATTGAATGTAAAAATGTACATTATCTCACACAAGCCGTGAGATTAAATTTTTCTTATTCAATACAAATTGAGAAAAGAATATACATGAATAAGTAAAAAAAAGAAATGTGCATATAAGGAGAGTGACCAGTCATTTCCTGAGAATGACTAGTTCAAGGTGCGTTGTCTTGCATTGTTGTTGTCTCAAGCTACTAGTGTCCTCCTAGTTCCTCCTTGCCCCTAGTTCCTGTATCTAGCAATAGCAATGATGTTAGAGCAATGCTCTAAGCAATGAAAAATCACAAACATTATACGAACATTCACCTATGCATGTATAGAATGATCTCAATATGCATTAAAACAAAGTGCATGCTTTAAATGTCTAAGAAAACCATCAGGTCGACATACATGCTTAAAATAGGCATATTTGTTTTCTAACTTGTTGCTTCATGTGCAGATTCAGGAAAAGTAAGGTTTGTTTCATCAAATTATAGCATGTGGGTTAAAATATGGCTCCCACAAGGGTTGAGCCCATCATGCTACCCTCTACTTTGAATTAATGAGAGAAGCTCGACCTGGTTTCAATAAGATCAAATTGCTTCCCAGGCTGGCCAGACTCCTCTGCTTCCCTAGAGGTTGAGAAATTCATGGGAGGGCTTGAGCTTGCAGCACAGATCAACGTTGAATTAATGAGAGAAGCTCGACCTGGTTTCAATAAGATCAAACTACTTCCCAGGCTGGCCAGACTCCTCTGCTTCCCTAGAGGTTGAGAAATTCATGGGAGGGCTTGAGCTTGCAACACATATCAACGTTGAATTAATGAGAGAAGCTCAACCTGGTTTCAATAAGATCAAACTGCTTCCCAGGCTGGCCAGACTCCTCTTGACATCAGAGTGCAAACTATTGCAAGAGCAGTTCCTAAATAGAGGCGTTCTTAGTCTCCTAAAGAATTGGATAGGAGATAAATCATTCCCCAAAATCATCCTCCATACTGGAATTATGAGGATGTTGTTGATGATGGAGATTGGAGAAAACAAAAGGATTTTCTCGGAGAAAATGAAAGAGAGTGGTCTGGGAAGGAATGTGATGCTGCTCTCAACTTGGGATGGAGAGACTGCATTGAATAGAAGGCTTGCAACAACACTGCTTCGCAACAAATGCAAGGGAGAGAAATGGTAGGGTTTTCACTTCAAAACATGAAGGAATTGTCATGCAAAGACTGGCTTCTAGTTATTGCCATGCACGAGGAGATGCATATTTTCTGTTGTCCAATTCTTCTCAATTATGTTGAGCTATGTATACTTTTTTATTGGAAAAGAAATAATATATTTTTATTCATATTGCATTGTTTTCAATTTATTCATTTTCTTAAGCTTTGTTTATTCTTTAGGTTTTTGGTGGTGGTCAATTGGTGGGAAATCTCTTTGGATTTTTTATTTTTATTTTTCATAATTGCTATTTGAAAATTTCTGTGTAATTTTTAAAAAATTTCTTGATAATATATTTTTATCTTTTTTTTCAAAAGAAATGAAAAATAAATAAATAAAATACTTATTTGATTGTTTGTTTTTCTTGATATTTACATATTATCATGGTTTAATAATATAGTTTTTCATTTAATATTCCATTATTAAATATTAAATAAATGTTTATTGGATTGTCTTCTTTTTTTAATATGCACATACTTTCATGATCTAACAATATGATTTGTCATCAATATTCAATTATTGAATAAAATATTTATTAAATTGTTTACTTTCCTTGATATCTACATACTTGTATGTTTAACAATATAATTTCCCATCAAATATTGAATAAAGCGTATTAAAATATTTTTTTATTGATTTTATAAATAAATAAAATTGACAATATTATTTTTATTTATATATACACCCACTCAATCTCAATGAATACTATAATAATTAGAGAGATACTAGTATGCAAAATGAATGGAGTGTAGTAAAGTAGAGTTAACATGGTACTCCTATATTATTGATATTTGGGTGTTATACAAGTGTGTTTTTGCTTTGATTTTGTTAATATATATTGTTATTATTAATTTTACACACATTTAATTTACATATTTAAAATTTAAAGTAATTAATTTCATATAGATGTTTCAAGAATTCTTTTTGATAGGTTATATTTAAAAATTATAATTTAATCTATATTTATAAAAATAAGCAAACAATAGATAATGTAATAAATTAAAAGAAAATTTTAAAGTTAAAATAGTTATTAAATATTTCATAAAAAGTTTTTGATAAGAATATATATATAAAAAAATGAATTGGATATCTTTTAAAAGCAATTATTTATCAATTAAATATTCATAAAAGTGAAATATCAAGATTGAGAAGATTAGGATTGTTTTTTCAATTCATTAGTTAAAGAAGAAAAAATTAGAGGTGTATGAGGAATGAGATAATAAAGATTTGTATAAAAAAAAATTGAACATTACAATTCTTTAAGTGTAGGAGTGTACATGGATTACATGGAGTAATGAATGTTGTTGAGGTGGATAAAAGTACACACTTTCTAGATTTAAAAGATAATGGCATAAAACTGATTCAAAATTTTAATAATAGAAAAGAATTTAAAGGTAAATGTTGTATCAACATGACATAGTCAAAAAGCCATGCCATGAGATAGTTTTGATGGATTTGTAAGAGGTCCAATGTTTTCTTTAAATTTTTTGTTCAATTTATTAGAAGAAGATATTTTTGGAAAAACTATACCATTTCACTTTAATGAACATGAACAATGGTGAAGGGAAAACATTTTATAATGCCCCGTCTTATAACCTAAGGAATGATGCATTGTCTATGAAAGTGTGATAATTTTTTTTTAAAGTATAAACACTTACTTAACTAATCGCAAACATTCCCTAGGTAACACAACGACACACCACTTGAAATTCCCATAGATGTCTTTAGTATTTAGCATTGCATATATATTAATTTTCATAAACTTAGAAGTATACATTGTATAACATTTGAATTTCATCAATGAAGATATAAAGTACAAATAAGATTCTTACATTGCATTTGAAATAACATTACAATACTCATTCTCCAAATGAGGTAGATCAAATAATAATTTACAATTACATATTACAAATGTTCACCTCATTGACAATTGAGGAAAGTTACAAATATAAGATTTCCAATGATTCAAATAAGGAAGTACATAAATCCACATACAAGCTCTCCATCCAAGAAGCACTCGTTGCCACAATCAAGAACTGGGGACCCAATGGAGTAAGGTGCACGTTCCACCCAACCATGTGGTGCCCGTAGGTCCACCCCCCATGCTAGGAGATAGTAATAAGGTTCCCTAGACATAACCTACAAATCTTAGACACATGTAAAACTATAGAAAATCTATACAAGTACATACTTAACTTTTTGGTTACATTGCTTCCAAATTTAGGACAATCAAATATGCTAAATTCATAAGTTAACTGTTATTTTAGGTGGATGTCATCACAATGTTGCATAGGTTACCCTGGTGTTTCTTCCTAGGTTTCGGGCCCCAACTTGGGTTACCTTGGTAACCTCTTACGAAACCCAGTCCCATATGCAAACTGTTGCAGTATCGAATATCTTTTAAAATAACAAGATATCGATTTGCCATTCCAGGCCTTCTCAACTTATACTCAATACTGAACTAGCCCTTGAGTCTATAAGTGAGGCTAATTATCTAGTTAAAAGTTTTAAAATAACTAATATTTAGTTTTAGTTTTCACTGACTAACTCTACATAAGTTACCTTGGCACCACTTTGTGTGCCGGCCCTCACACAGAGCCACTCCCCTAAAACAACAAAAAGGAATCTAAGTTCACTAACTAAGGTAAACAAGGTGCACAAGAATTAACATATATAAGACCAAACATATCATAACGGACATCAAATATTTGTTCATAAAACTAGGTGTCTAAACACCATGCAAAACCATGTGCACTACCCTAGTCAACTTAAAGATTGTATTTAAACAATAACAACTCCCACATTTAACAAACTTATCTGGAAGACTTGTACTTCTAATACATTCCCAATTTGCCCAATAAAAGAGAAAATACAATTTAAAAGAAATCAGGGATAATAAACATCTATTATTAGGATTTACTAAATCCAATCAAGACAAATAAAATTTACATGAAAATAAATCAACTTGGTTAAAATTTATTATCAAATAGTTTAATTTTAACTTTCTCAATTTCACATGAAAATAAATACTAAATTTTCTCAATCAATCTTATTATTTTAAAGATAATTATTCTCATGCATTACATACACCCCTTTAAATAAAAGAAAATTTTATTTTAATACTGAAACTATTTTCTCAATAAAACAATAAATATATATACATATATATATATATATTCATAATTTAAATTTTAAATACCATGAATCTCTAAATTAATAAATAATTTGGATTAAATAATCTCAAAATTCATATACAATGAAACTTAAGCAAATAGGGTTTTACTCTGTGTTTACACAGTTGCCGACTGTGCATACACAGTCTCCGGTTGTGAATACACAGTCATTGATTGTGTATACACAACCAATGGTTGTGCTTACACAGCCCACCCCATAAGGGTGGCGACTATGTTGGCAGCTGTCGCTGCCTGTGAGGGTGGCGCTGGCTACCTCCACAGTCGTTGCCCTATGTGGGGGTGGCTGTGGGGGTAGCCCCTGCGGCCCCCTCAAACTTTCATAAAAAATTTTTATAAAAAAAACGTAACTGCGTTTTCAAAATTAAATTTTTGTTTTCAAAAAAAAAACTCAAACGCCTATTACGCATGTGCGGCGATTTCAATTTTTTTTTAGCAATGAATATAATATATTCACAATACAATTTATATATGAATGTAAATATATATATGTAAACATATATATATTTATATAAAAAGATAGATAAAATATTAAAATCAGACAATTACCTTCTACAAGGTTTAATCAGGAAATTGAGAAATTTAGCAGTATACACAATTTTTCCTTCAACAAGTTTAATTTAATCCCAGAGGGTTTTTATTTTAATTCCCAAAATAGAAAATTTCCTTCACAATCTATTTATTCAAAATATTTTCTACAAGAAACTCTTAACAGAGATTGTTACAGAGGTTTCCAATTCGTCATTTTATCTATAGAGATTTTTTCTTCTGAAGCTTTCCAATTGCTTAACAAATCCTACAGGGTTGCTCTAAAATTTCACTATAAAAATCTTGTTTTAAAAGATAACAGGGAAGTAACAAATTTCTACAAAATGTTTTACCGAGGAGAACAAAAGCTTTTAATAAATATTTCTTCTACAGGCAATCTTTAAATTCACAATTTTAGTAAAACTTGCACAAATATAATTTCTTTTCACAGGCAATCTTTTCAAAAGAAAATAAACAAAATAAATTAATAGAGAAAAACCTGTAGCTTGAAGTTTTAGATTTTGTCTATTGAAGAGAAGCTTTGCCTGTTACGTGCAACTTCCAAAACCTTTACAAGTCACCACTTTATAGAAGAATATAAATTTCTATCCAGAAGCAATCCCAAAACTTCTTCTAGAAGCATTAAGCAATTCCCAATGAAAATCACAAACAAACACAATTTCCCAAAAAATTAGCAGAACTCTATTCTTTTCATTTCCCGTGAAGTGATTTATTGTTTTCCCCAAATCACATAATATCTTCCGAGAGAATCCTCAACAAGAAAAATAAATTAATTTAACTAACACACATGTCAAGAAGAAAATATCTTCTAACAAGCTCACGACAAATCTTTCTTTCTTCCTTATCAAGAATTCATTACATAATAAAGAATTAAAGAATTCAAATTTCAAAATTTCAATTTTCTTTTATTTATTTATATTTAAATTTCCATTTCCACAAACATTTAAGAATATTTAATCTATTCTCATAATAAAGTAGCTTTAATTTAATTAATTAATTTATTTAATTAAATAATTTAAATCTCAATGATTAAATTACTTAACCAAATAAACTAATTTAATTAATCAAATAAAATATAAAGCTTTTATTTACAACATTTAAAATTAATTTAAATAAACATTAAATTAAAAGAATAGTATTCTATCATTAAAATAACAAAATTTTCCTTTCAAAATAAATAAACCTATCAGACACAAACGAGACAACCAAAGACACTAGCCTTAAACT
This sequence comes from Sequoia sempervirens, assembly GCA_007258455.2. Taxonomy (NCBI): domain Eukaryota; kingdom Viridiplantae; phylum Streptophyta; class Pinopsida; order Cupressales; family Cupressaceae; genus Sequoia; species Sequoia sempervirens. Next base: position 67,448 of record VDFB02169724.1, on the reverse strand, counting down.
GACGACATATTGTGACTGCGATTGAGACTAGACTAGGAAAAACCTTGTTACTACCTCCCAATCAACATTTCCGTTGAGTCTTGACATGCTTAGACCTAAGAAACCAGGTGGAGTCGGTATCATGTACCTACAATCCTGCAATCAGACAAATAACATGCATATAATCCATTATTCAAACACACCGTGCGGAGAAAATCACGGAAATCACAGGGCACTCGCAAGCGAGTGATGCAACTTCGTTCTCCACACCAATACACATCACATCAAACTAAAAAAATAACATCAACTAATCTAACATAAGCATATATAAGGCAATAACATCTGAAATAAACATCTATGCTAACATAAAGCATGACATAATTAATTACCACCATAAAATGTATCATCATATCACAAAATAAATCCACTATTGCTCTAATGTCAGCAATCAAAACATCAAAACCAAGTACCAAGGTCTATCAATGTGAAAACATGCTAACAAAAAATATAAGCAAAATGGAGGGGTACTACATCCTCCCCCTAGGATCAGGCTTGCTCCTTAAAGCCTGCTAATAGATAGGGATAAAGTTTTCTCATGCGTGTCACATCCTACCAAGTAGCAGAAGCCTCATGACTAGGATCCCATTGGATCCTCACCTGGTCAATGTCTCGACCCCTGAGATCGAGCGCCTGACACTGTAGAATGGCCACGGGCTCCAAAGCCAGCTGCCCGTCCTCTACCTGTAACACATTCCAATCAAGTAAATGAGAAATATCAGGATGATATGGTCTAAGAACTGATACATGAAAAGCATCTTGAATACATGAAAAACTGGGTGGTAAGGCGAGTCGATACGCCACATGACCAATCCTCTCTAGGATCTCAAATGGCCCAACGAAACGAGGCGCAAGCTTAGAGCCTTTTCCATAACGAATTGGACTCTTTCGCGGTCACACTCAAAGAAATACTCTATCATCAACTACAAACTGTCGGTCTATTCTATGTGCATCAGCATACTTCTTTTTCCTATCTTGTGCTGCTATCAAATGTTCTCTAATACGGTCAACCTGTTGCTCCATGTCTCAAAGCATCTCAGGACCAAGTAACACTCTATCCTCTAGTTGATCCCAACTCAATGGAGTTCGACAAGGACGTATGTATAATGCCTGAAATGGTGGCATACCTATGGAACTCTGATATCCGTTATTGTAAGAAAATTCTACTAAGTATAGATAATCCTTCCAACGTGATTGTTGGTCCATTACATACATTCTAAGCATATCCTCTAATATTTGATTAACTCTCTCTGTTTGTCCATCTGTTTGAGGATGATACACTGAACTAAAGTTCAACTGTGTACCTAGAGCATGTTGTAATAAAGTCCATAGGGCTGAAATAAATACGAGATCTCTATCCGATATAATCCTACGAGGAATTCCATGCAATCTAACTATGTCTTCCATGAATATCCTAGCTACTGATGAAGCATTATAAGATGATCGTAATGGTGAAAAATGAGCTACCTTAGTCAATCTATCAACAATTACCATAATGGCATCATGTCGACGTGACGATGTAGGTAACCCAACAATAAAATCAACAAATATAATATCCCATTTCCATTCAGGAATGAGATGTGGCTGTAATAAGCTAGCGGGAAGTTGATGATCAACTTTGACTCTCTGGCACTCAAGACATCTCGACACATAATCAACAATATCGCATTTCATACCAGGCCAAAAATATAGCTGTCGAAGATCCGCATGCATTTTCTTAACACACAAATAAGTTGAGTATGGTGCTCGATGTGCTTCAGTCATAATCAATGTACGAAGACCCTTAGAATGTGGTACATAGATTTGTGTTAAATGTCGTAATATACCATCTAGTTCTAGGATGTACCCTGAAAATTGACCTTCTAAAGGTCTACCAGATTCAATCTCTGACTTCACTTCCTGATACAATCTATCAATAGGAAGTGCTGCTAAAATTTGACCCCTCAAATCCACTTCGAGAGTAATAGTAGAGATCTCATGTCGACGACGACTAAGAGCGTCAGCGACTACGTTCTCTTTTCTTTGAACATATTTCACTTCAAAATCTTATTCACACAAGAACTCCATCCACCGTCTTTGTCTAGCATTAAAATTAGGCTATGTGAAAATGTATTGTAGACTACGGTGATTAGTGTGAAGTTCGAAACAGTGACCCAATAAGAAATGCCTCCATCTAACTAATGCATGCACAACTGCGGCAAGCTCTAAATCATGAGTGGGATAATTTAGTTCATGATCCTTGAGTTTGCAAGACTCATAAGCAATCACACGCCCTTCATACATCAGTACTACTCCCAAACCCTCTAAGGATGCATTAGTGCAAACTACAAAATCCTTAGTAGGATCAGGAACAATTAATATAGGCGCATTAGTCAAATTTTCTTTAAGTGTCTAAAAAGCCAACTGACATTGCTTTTGTAAAACCTCATCCCGCAACCTAGAGGACTATGCAATACCGCGAAAGCACAACTATTTTTTTTCTTAAAAGTTAAAACAAGACAAATAAAGTTTCCTACTCTAACCACATACATCCTCTAGGCTACATAAAGCGTCTACTTGTGAACACAATTACTTATAAAATTTAACCAACCATAGCATATAAATTTTAAACTCAAAATACAACTTACAAAAAAATATTAAACCATTACAAAATAAAACTAACACATAGAAATATATTGAACATATTTCCACATATACAACACCATTAAATCCAATAATGAATAGATTATAAACATTATTACAATTACATCACAAAGGTTCACCTCGATACAAATGAGGTATTACAATTATACATATAGATCCACAGTTACAATGAAGAGGGAGAAGAACAACTCCAGAGAACCACACGAGCTCCTCGAACAAAAAAATCTCGCCATCATGAACGGAAGAGAAACTCAACAATGTAAGATGCACGCCATCCAACCATCTGGTACTAGTAGGCCCAGCCCCCGTACTAGGAGATAGTAACAGGAAACCAAGACAACCTATTACTTCTAGACACAGACAATATACAAAAATACTCATAGAATATATAAATAAGAATTGGGTCACATTGCTTCCAGAATCACAAAATCAATTACCAACACAATACAGTAAACTAGCTGTTGACATAGGAGGAGTGTCATCACAAAGGTTGCATTGGTTATCCAAAGGAGATCTTCCTAGGTCCTAACCCCTTCTCTAGGGTTATCCTAGTAACCTCTTACGATTCCGGCCCCATATGCACACCAATGCGGAATCGATTATCTTTCAAGAGGACAAGATAACGATCTTGCCATTCCAGGCCTTTCTGACTCATCTCAAGTCTCGTACAAGCCCTTGAGCCAATGAGCGAGGCTAAATATCTTGTTATATGTGTTAAGCTAATAGATTATTTAATTTCCACTGGATTATACTAACTCCCACATGAGTTGTCCTGGGACCACTTTGTGTCTCGGCCCTCGTTGAAAGCCACTCCCCTATCGACAACACATAACTCAAACTACATGTCAAGGGTAGACAGTGCACTAAGAACTGATAACAAAAAAATTAATACACCTCAAAACATAACACATCTCGACGGATGTCCAATATACAAAACCCAATACGTGCACTATCCAAGAAACTCAAAGGGTGAACTAAAGTTACCACAACCCTTTCACAATTACGACTCTAGAAGACTTAGACTCACATATTAACATATATTTCCCCCCAATACATAATTACAAAAACATGTGTCTTTCAAATACAATTCAACAAAATAACAAATCTATCATTCAGATTTTTTAAATCCATTACAATCAATTCTTGCATATTAAAATATATCATCCAAACATTATTTTAATTTAATACAATAATAATGAAATAATTAAATATTCCACTTCCAAATTTTAACTGCTCTTAATACTTTAACTCAATTTTCTTAATTAAATATATGATATTTCTAATAAAAACATCTACTTGTGCATTACATGCATTAATTAACAATATAATATTTTTTAAATAAATATATATTATAATTACATAATTTAATTATTATTTTCCAATGTTTATTTTAAAATATTAAATTGTGCATGTGCATGCACCTATTTAAAAAATATATTTAAATATCATAAAATTATATGCAATTTTTCTAATATATACTTTTAAACAAATAAATAATATATAAATAAAAATTATCAATTTATAGAAACCCTAATCATAAACAGTACTTACGAATTTAATAACTTTTATTTTTGAATCCTTTAATAACTTTTATTTTCGGATCTGGATTTCTCTAAAATTTTTACTGAAGGTGCGCAATCAAATCATCTAAAACATATAAAAAATTTAGCCCTACCCAGTTCGTAAATTTTGAGTTATGATTAATGTAGTGACACACTCTCTCTGTTGTTTTGATTTTCAAATTACCAGAGGTTTCTAAATTTTGATTTTCAAATTACCAGAGGTTTCTAAATTTTGATTTTCTCAAAAGATTTCATTTTCAATCCTACAGAGGTTTTTTCTAATTTTTCAAATACTTCATTTTAAATTTTCTATCGTGTTAAAAATCTTTCCCTACAAAAATCTAAATCTTCAACTGTAATTTATCACTTTCTACAGAAGAACAAATTATGTTTTCACAGGAAGAGGTTTCTAAGTTTTGATTTAAATTCAACAGAGGTTCAATAATTCCACTATAATTTCCTCTTGTATAAATCTATTTCGAATAAACAAATTTCACAGAGGATTTAATTATTTTCTACAGAGGTTTCATTTTCACGGCAATCTTTTAAAAGAAAGAAACAAGAACTTCTACAGTATTGAAAAATTATTTCCTAAAACATTTCCAATTTGCATTAGAGTAATAAAATAATTTTTTAAATTCAAATTTCACAAAACAGTAAAGAATCTGTTAAGAAGAATGTTACTTCAAGAAAATGTTGCCGAGCTTCTCTATAATTTTAATTCCCAATGTAGCCAAAGCTTTTCTTCAATGCAATTGCCTCCAAAAAATGTTGCCGAGCTTCTCTGTAATTTCAATTCCCAATGTAGCCAAAGCTTTCTTCAATGCAATTGCCTCCTTCCAGAAGACACAACAAAAAACACAGCCAAAAATTCTACAACAAAATAATTCTAAAACAATTTCCTTTGAGAGATCCACAACTTCCTCACCAATTTTTCACAATCCATGCAAAACTTTTTTTTTTCCGTGAAAGAACTTTCTTTCATTTTTTTTTTTTTCCCAAAAATCCTCTCCATGAATGAATTTTCAACAATTAGATAACAAATTTCTAACTCTCAGTTATCTAAACAAAATATCTAAAATATCTTTTCCCTCAACAATTTAGATATTTTTCATTCACATGCACTTAAATATAATAATACAATTTACTAATTGCAACCAATTTAAATATTTTTACTTATTTAATTACCATTTATTTTTAATAATAAAATTTAGTAAATCAACATAACCAAAATAAATTTATTTATTTATTCTAAAGCCCTTACAACAATAATTCATTTAATTAAATATTTAAAATTAAATACATATTTAATCTAAATTAAATTTGCACAAGAATAAAATAACAAGAACAACAACGATAAAACTAAGACCAAATTCAAACTGACGACACAATATACTAGGATAAAGGTATGATTAGATAACCCGTTACTATCTCCCAATATTACTGTTGAGTAGTAGACATGCTCAGACCTGTGAAACCAGGTGAAGCTAATGTCGTGTACCTGCAATCCTGTAAACAAACAAATGTCGCACATATATACATATAGTAAATCATACACACCGTGAAGAGAGAATTGCGGAAATCACAGGGCACTCGCAAGCGAGTGATGCAATACCGTTCTCTTCACCAATACAGTGTCATATCAACTGACGAGATAATATATCAATTAAACTACGATAAGAAAATATAGCAATGTCATCACAACTAAGCATCTATGCAAACATAAAGCATATTAACAAAATTATCATGCATATAATGTGTCATCACATCAATAAAGTCTATCATCGCTCCACTGTCAGCGATAGAATAACCACAACATAAAACATAGTCTAACAAAGTATTTGAGCTATCAAGAAAAAACATAACAAATCGGAGGGGTGTCACAGCTTTGTCCAGACAAATTTCTTCCTTTTTCTCTGAAGAGAATTAATAGGATACCCAATCCTAGAAAACCCCTGAACAAACCGTCTATAATAACTAGCTAGACCCATAAAACTACGAACTTCACCTACGTTAGTAGGCACGGGCCAATCAACAATAGCTTGAATCTTTGAAGGATCCATAGCAATACAGTTTCCAGAAATCACATGTCCAAGGTATTTCACCTCAGTTTGAAAGAAGTCACACTTCTTCAGGTTTGCATACAATTGATTTTCCCTTAAGCATTGCAATACCTGTCTCAAGTGCTCTTCATGCTCCTTCATGTTTCTCAAATAGATCAAAATATCATCGAGAAACATAAGGACAAAGCAATCAAGATATGTACGAAAGACACCATTCATTAAACTCATGAATATTGATGGTGCATTTGTTAACCCAAACTGTACTACTGTGAATTCGTAATGCCCATAACGAGTTTGGAATGTAGTTTTATGAATATTTGCTTCAACAATACGTAATTGATGGTAACCAGATTTTAGATCAATCTTAGAGAACACATTAGCTCCCTTGATCTGATCGAAAAGATCATCGATTCTAGGCAAAGGATATCGATTCTTAATCGTTACCTTGTTCAATTGACGATAATCGATACACAATCTAAGTGATCCGTCCTTATTTACAAAGATGACAGGTGCTCCCCAAGGAGAAACACTTGGATGAATAAAACCCTTATCTAATAGTTCCTCCAACTGGATACGAAGCTCCTCTAACTCCTGAGTAGTCATTCTATATGGAGCTCAAGATATAGGCTCTGCTCCAAGAACTAGGTCAACTCTGAAATCGATCTCTTTTTGGTGGCATTCCAGGTATATCATCAGGAAACACGTTAGAAAATTTTCTAAGGATAGGATGATCATCAAGAGATATCTCTCGACTCTCTCCTTCCAAATTAGTAACTGTTGTTACAAACAGTTGACAACCCTGACGAAGACATCTTTTTAATTGCATAGCAGATATCATCCGCAAGGAGATAGGTCTTTGAACACCTATGATTTCCACTTTCACACCTAAATCATTAATGCAACTAACTGTCTTAAGTCGATAGTCAATCACATCATGTTGAGATTCTAACCAATCCATAAAGGTGTAACATGTAGATCCACTAAGGTAGATAACATACCAATTCTAAGTTCACAATTACATATAAGGTTCTCTACCGCTACTTTCACCCTAGAGGTGAATTCTACCTGCCACTTACTGCCTTGCTTTACCACCACAAGACCACATCGTTCAACGATGGTAGGTGAAATAAAGGAGTCGGTAGCTTTGGAATAAAAAAGAATAGTAACACTAACACCCTGTAACTTACCTAAAGTCTTAACCACTGTGTTCTCGTGATCAACTTGGTGGTTATTAACTGCACACAAACTGTATAAGAACGTCTTGCATCACCAACTGTAGGCTCAGATGCTGTAGGTCATGGTCTGAAACCTAAAGAACCTCTCATAAGACACTGCCTAGCAATGTGTCTTTGCTGACCACATGAATAACAACCAGTGCCTCTATCGAATCCTCTGCCACCCGAAGGTGCATTGGACTATTGAAAGCTACCTCTACTGATAGTAGACTATGTACTCTGAGTAGGCTAATCCTGTCTATTGCGCTTGTTGCGCCACCAGTTGTAGTTCTTTCCTAATTGAGGACTATTTCCTTGCTGAGGTTGTGTATTATTATTCTTTTGAGGTGTATGTTGTTGCTGTTGTCCACACTTGATGGGTGTCTGTTGGTTCCTAGAGGAACCTCCTATTTGTATCTGACCTCCACGTGGGCCAACTCCTGCTATAGGAGCACTGCCTATCTGGACACTTGTATGTCCACCCAATGCTAGAGCCAAATTCTCTTCCACAATGCACGCTTTCTCAATAGCCACTTCCATGGTCTTCGGTTTGAAGACTCTTACACCGCTAATGAGGGCATTCAAACCCCTAATAAAATGTTGTACTAGCATCACCTCATCATCTCCAATTCCCACATATTGTTTGAGTTCATAAAATCTTCATTCATATTGCTCAACAGATAGAGCCATCTAACGTAAATCATGAAACTCGTCAGCCTGTTGTTGCCTTCAATGTTCAGATAAAACCGTGCTCTAAACCTCTCCAAGAACATCTCCCAAGAAACTAACCCAATCTCTAAGTGGAGCTTTTGCTCCTCCAAGCACCACCAAGTAGAGGAAAATCCTCTCAGATGCATGATAGCGCATCTAGCTCAGGTATTGCTATTGTATGGGTGCATAGCAAAACATTTACCCAAGTCCAATAACCAGGTCTCAACCTCTAAACCACCTCCTATGCCATCAAATGTAGGAGGGTGTGCCCTCAACAAATCCCACATGTAACCTGCAATAATAGCATCTTATTGCACTGTATCATCAACTATCCTTGGAGATCTATCGCGTTCCCTTATCACCTCCTATTCCACTTCCTGTCTAGGTCCAAGTCGAGTTAGGACCTCCTCTAGTAAAGGGCGTAATTGTGATCCCTCTACTCCTGACTGTTCTAGAATCTGTGCTTGATTCCTCTAATCCAGCTGCGGACCCAACTGTTATGCTTGAACACTCTGATGAGGGCTCGGAGGGAGAGTAACCTGAGGGGTTGGCCCTCGGCCTCCACCTCGACCTCTACCACGACCTCTACCACATCGCCTAGGCATGATCCTACACATAAAATAATAACGAGTCTCAGATACTAAACAACCAAGGCTAACAGATAATGATACTACGTACTAGGTCAACCTAATGGGCTCACAATTACCCAAAACATCTAGTGTTAGAACCTTGGCTCTGATACCAATCTATAATGCCCCATCTTGTAACCTAAGGAATGATGCATTGTCTACGAAAGTGTGATAATTTTTTTTAAAGTATAAACACTTAACTAATCGCAAACATTCCCTAAGTAACGCGACGACACACTGCTTGAAATTCCCATAGACGTCTTTAGTATTTAGCATTGCATATATATTAATTTTCATAAACTTAGAAGCATACATTGTATAACATTTGAATTTCATCAATGAAGATATAAAGTACAAATAATATTCTTACATTGTATTTGAAATAACATTACAATACTCATTCTCTAAATGAGGTAGATCAAATAATAATTTACAATTACATATTACAAATGTTCACCTCATTGACAATTGAGGAAAGTTACAAATATAAGATTTCCAATGATACAAATAAGGAAGTACATAAATCCACATACAAGCTCTCCATCCAAGAAGCACTCGTTGCCACGATCAAGAACTGGGGACCCAACAGAGTAAGGTGCACATTCCACCCAACCATGTGGTACCCGTAGGTCCACCCCCCATGCTAGGAGATAGTAATAAGGTTCCCTAGACATAACCTACAAACCCTAGACACATGTAAAACTATAGAAAATCTATACAAGTACATACTTAACTTTTTGGTCACATTGCTTCCAAATTTAAGACAATCAAATATGCTAAGTTCATAAGGTAACTGTTATTTTAGGTGGAGTGTCATCACAATGTTGCATAGGTTACCCTGGTGTTTCTTCCTAGGTTCCAACCCCCAACTTGGGTTACCTTGGTAACCACTTACGAAAACCAACCCCATATGCAAACTATTGTAGTATCAAATATCTTTTAAAATAACAAGATATCGATTTGCCATTCCAGGCCTTCTCAACTTATACTCAAGACTGAACTAGCCCTTGAGTCTATAAGTGAGGCTAATTATCTAGTTAAAAGTTTTAAAATAACTAATATTTTGTTTTAGTTTTCACTGACTTACTAACTCTACATGAGTTACCCTAGCACCACTTTGTGTGCCGGCCCTCACACAGAGCCACTCCCCTAAAACAACAAAAAGGAATCTAAGTTCACTAACTAAGGTAAACAAGGTGCACAAGAATCAACATATAAGACCAAACATATCATAACGGACATCAAATCTTTGTTCATAAAACCAGGTGTCTAAACACTATGCAAAACCATGTGCATTACCCTAGTCAACTTAAAGATTGTATTTAAACAATAACAACTCCCACATTTAACAAACTTATCTAGAAGACTTATACTTCTAATGCATTCCCAATTTGCCCAATAAAAGAGAAAGTACAATTTAAAAGAAATCAGGGATTATAAACATTTATTATTAGGATTTACTAAATCCAATCAAGACATAAAATTTAGCATGAAAATAAATCAACTTGGTTAAAATTTATTATCAAATAGTCTAATTTTAACTTTCTCAATTTCACATGAAAATAAACACTAAATTTTCTCAATCAATCTTATTATTTTAAAGATAATTATTCTCATGCATTACATACACCCCTTTAAATAATTTTTTATTTATTTTAATACTGAAACTATTTTCTCAATAAAACAATAAATATATATACATATATATTCATAATTTAAATTTTAAATACCATGAATCTCTAAATTAATAAATAATCTGGATTAAATAATCTCAAAATTCGTATACAATGAAACTTAAGCAAATAGGGTTTTACTTTGTGTTTACACAATCGCCGACTGTGCATACATAGTCGCTAGCTGTGAATACATAGTCGTCGGTTGTGTATACACAACCCATGGCTATGCTTACACAACCCACCCCATAAGGGTGGCGACTATGTTGGCAGCTATCGCTGCCTATGAGGGCAGCGTCGGCTACCTCCACAGCCGTCGCCCTATGTGGGGGCAGCTGTGGGGGTAGCCCTTGCGGCCCCTTCAAACTTTCATAAAAAAAATTATAAAAATAAAATAAAAAATGTAACTGCATTTTCGGAATTAAAATTCCGTTTTCAAAAAAAAAAACTCAAACCCCTATTACGCCTGTGCGGCGATTTCAAATTTTTTTAGCAATGAATATAAAATATTCACAATACAATTTATATATGAATGTAAATATATATATGTAAACATATATATATATATATATATATATATATTTATTTATTTATATAAAAAGATAGATAAAATATTAAAATCAGACAATTACCTTCTACATGGTTTAATCAGAAAATTGAGAAATTTAGTAGTATACACAATTTTTCCTTCAACAAGTTTAATTCAATCCCAGAGGGTTTTTATTTTAATTCCCAAAATAGAAAATTTCCTTCACAATCTATTTATTCAAAATATTTTCTACAGGAAACTCTTAACAGAGATTGCTACAGAGGTTTCCAATTCCTCATTTTATCTATAGAGATTTTTTTCTTCTGAAGCTTTCCAATTGCTTAACAAATCCTACAGGGTTGGTCTAAAATTTCACTATAAAAATCTTGTTTTAAAAGATAACAAGGAAGTAACAAATTTCTACATAATTTTTTACCAAGAAGAACAAAAGCTTTTAATAAACATTTCTTCTACAGGCAATCTTTAAATTCACAATTTTAGTAAAACTTGCACAAATATAATTTCTTTTCACAAGCAATCTTTTCAAAAGAAAATAAACAAAATAAATTAATAGAGAAAAACCTGTAGCTTGAAGTTTTAGATTTTGTCTGTTGAAGAGAAGCTTTGCCTGTTGCGTACAACTTCCAAAACCTTTACAAGTCACCACTTTACAGAAGAATACAAATTTCTATCCAGAAGCAATCCCAAAACTTCTTCTAGAAGCATTAAGCAATTCCCAATGAAAATCACAAACAAACACAATTTTCCAAAAAATTTAGTAGAACTCTATTCTTTTCATTTCCCGTGAAGTGATTTCCTATTTTCCCCAAATCACATAATATCTTCCGAGAGAATCCTCAACAAGAAAAAGCAATTAATTTAACTAACACACATGTCAAGAAGAAAATATCTTCTAACAAGCTCACAACAAATCTTTCTTTTTTCCTTATCAAGAATTCATTACATAATAAAGAATTAAAGAATTCAAATTTCAAAATTTCAATTTTCTTTTATTTATTTATTTATTTATTTATTTTTATTTTTATTTTCATTTCCACAAACATTTAAGAATATTTAATCTATTCTCATAATAAAGAAACTTTAATTTAATTAATTAAATAATTTAAATCTCAATGATTAAATTACTTAACCAAATAAACTAATTTAATTAATCAAATAAAATATAAAACTTTTATTTACAACATTTAAAATTAATTTAAATAAATATTAAATTAAAAGAACATTATTATATCATTAAAATAACAAAATTTGTCTTTCAAAACAAATAAACCTATCAGACACAAACGAGACAACCAAAGACACTATCCTTAAACTGACAACATACTGTGACTGGGTTTGAGACTAGACTAGGAAAAACCTTGTTACTACCTCCCAATCAACATTTCCGTTGAGTCTTGACATGCTCAGACCTGAGAAACCAGGTGGAGTCGGTGTCATGTACCTGCAATCCTGCAATTAGACAAATAACATGCATACATATAATCCATTATTCAAACACACTGTGCAGAGAAAATCATGAAAATCACAGGGCACTCGCAAGTGAGTGATGCAACTTCGTTCTCCACACCAATACACATCACATCAAACTAACAAAATAACATCAACTAATCTAACATAAGCATATATAAGGCAATAACATCTGAAATAAACATCTATGCTAACATAAAGCATGACAAAATTAATTACCACCATAAAATGTATCATCATATCACAAAATAAATCCACTATCGTTCTAGTGTCAGCGATGAAAACATCAAAACCAAGTACCAAGGTCTATCAATGTGAAAACATGCTAACAAAAAACATAAGCAAAATGGAGGGATACTACACATTTATACACAACTATTAAATATTAGACAAATGAATATGAATAATATAAATAAGAATTGTATAAAATATACTAAACATAATTTAATTCAAAGTGATTTGACATCTTTTGTGTAAGGAAATTATAAGATTAATCATGTGTGTGTCATGTGTCAAATCCCTTGCCTTAAGTAGGATAGGGAAAATTATCAAAGCATAAGAAAATTTTAGTGAGGGAAGGATGTGAATGTTTTAATGATATTCATGAATAAAAGGAACACACACTAACAAGACATGGATAGCATGAGAAATTTAAGACAACTTGACATAAGTTTGGTGGGGACATAAGATCTTTCTTAGGTATTATTGTTCATGAGTAGTTTGGAAAATACAAGATATGGACATCCATAAAAACATTAAATATAGAGGATTATTGTGAGAAGAGGGGATGTCATTGTAGATATGAAGAAAGGGTGCATTTCCTCATAATGAGTAGTAAGCATAGTGGAGGTTTGAAATAAAGTAGTCCAATGAAAGTAAAGTAAATAGAGGTCTATAGTTATAGAAATGCAACTATCATTGCATTTGATAGTTAGAGAGAATGATGTCTCTTTAGAGAAAGGAGAATATACTCCATTATTATGCTTTATTGTTTTTGAAATAATAAAATGAGGATGCCAACAAATACTGTTTGGTGCTGAGCAAGCCATATATTCAAAAGCTTTCGTTTAAGAGGGTGCTCGCGGTAGTTTTAGCAACACAAAATTGAGAAATCGCTACACTATTTGGATGAGTGTAGTCACTAAACAAGGCTTCTCTACACATTTTGGTTGAGCTTGCTCCCAATTATTTTATCCTATTTTCTATTTGTAACTTTGTATATATAATTATTAATATATATGCTTCATTGCATTTTGCCTGAAAAAAAATCACATTGCTTAGGATGACATTAATTGGATAGAGAAGTTGTGATAAATTTATTATTATTTATAATTGATAATATCGATGGTAGAAGCATATTCCTAAACCATTGATTTTGATAATTATCTTATGTCATTTATTATTATTTATTGTCCATTTTGGTTGGGATTTGGTGTCTTGGGAAATTCATCTTTTATTTTTCTTTCTTCTCTTTATGTTGTTTGGAAAGATTTTTATGTAGTTAAAGGCTTTTTTAATCCATCCAATGGTTTTACCAACTATTCTACTAGCATGTTGCTATTGTGGTGTTAGCAAGGTGTTTATATTGAGGTCTTTTCTTTACATTTATTTTTCTAGAAAAAATTTGTGGGAAAGGATTGGAAGATGGAGCCAAGAGAATCAACGTATTTTATTATTTTTCTAGTTTTAAAGTCACTCAAATTGGTATCTTGTAGTTTGGCATGTTGATTAAGTTTGGTTCACATGTAGATATATGTATCAATGTTACAAGTGGTTGATAGGTAATTGATTCTTTAGTTTCTTACTTGTGTTCAATTATGAAAATTTAGTTTATTTTATAAATATTGTGTAGGTTGTATTGAGGTTGAATAATGTTTAATATTTGTGTAGATGTTACACATTAAATAGTTTATATAGATATATTTATATATTTCTATGTGTTTACAAATATTTTTTTATAGTTTGATTTTCTTGTATAAAATATTTTTATGATTGTAGAATCAAAAAGTTATTTCTATTCTTCATTTCTAGTTATGAGTTAAGTTGTTAGGAGTGACTTCTATTGTGGACTTGGCCCTAGAAAGGGATGTAGAAATAGGGGAAAGTCCTAAATTAAAAATAAATAGTATTGTGTTACTGGTTAAGTGATATGGATAGTTGTTTATTTTGAATAATTTAAGTAAAATCTTTTTTTTTTGATAAAAGAAAGTACCATAGTTTAATACTATACTAAAAATATTTGTCAAATAAATATATAATTAACATGGTTTGAGAGACCACTATTCAATTCTTTTGTATTGAGAACTCCAATAGGATGGAATTGTCTTGGGGTTTTCACTAGTCTTAGAGATTAACAAGGATACGTCCTAAGTTCTACACAAATATTTAATCAATGGTATAATAGCATGACACTAATTTGATGGTTGTTTATCATTTTACATGTCTAAGTGGATGGGATAGTGAAACCTACCTAGAAAATATTTTTTGCAAATGTAATTTATCATTTTTTTCTCTTTTGATTAGGGTGAAAATAGGGTCCATGTTGGTGTAAATAAAGTCTTGTACCTAGTTAATTCATTACTAGGGGACTTATTTACACATGTTAAGTTTACTTAGGTCATAGGAAGGAATCTTTCTAGAAGGTGTTAGTTGTCATTATTTGTTATCTTATCTTTTGACTTGTAACACATGTGAACCTACATAAGTGTGATTAGTTGTCTCATGTCATATGATTAAGACACAAGGTTACAATCCTATGACATCTTGTATCTCACTTTGGCTATATAACCTAGGGGTTTCTACTACATTACACAACACAAACATATAATTGAATCATATTGAGAAGAATATAGTTTATTCTTGTCACATTCCATTCTCTCTCTTCGTGCTTTCCATTTGGTCTCAAGATCTTGGCAGCCATAGCCAATTCTAACATGGTATCAGAGTGGGTTGGGTGCCATTAGAGAGTCTTCTTCTGAAGAGAGATAGTAAATCAAAGCTTGATGATGCAAATCTAAGCTCACCATTGTGTTTGGAAGGTTTGAGAAAGTTGATTTTATCTTTTGTTTCGTCCAAATCAGACATACAAGGCCAAATCTATGAGGGTTTGAAGCTAAAGAGTGGTTTCCAAATCCAAAAGGTACCTACAATTTTGGAGCATTTTGGGTCAAATTCGACCCTACCACTGCGTCTAGAAGGGCCAAAAGCTCTAAAATTGACTGCCAATTCATCCAAATTGGAGCAATTGTTTGGTGAGGCAAAAAATTTTTTCCCAAGGAGTTGTATGACCCCCAGATCATCATAATTGTTGGTGGTACAATTTGTTAAAAAAATATATTTTACTTTTTTTTGTTTTTTTTTTGAAAATTTGGAAAAAATGTATTTTTGGGGGGTTGAAATCTTTTCAGAAAGGTTTGTATTTTAAAAACAATAAAAAAGGTGTTTGGTACAGTCTGCAGATGTACCCAAAGGTACTGTGGCCAAATTGCCAGTTGCCATGTGGTAGAAATCAATGGGCCACCTTTTCACCTACCACCGACAGTTGAAATTTACAATTGGCGATAGTCTTATAAAAAATCCAACAATCTTTTCAAAGAAAACTTGCAGCTTCAATTGCTTGAAAAAATCTGGCAATCAAAGCAAAATCGGGTGGAAAAAATTGAAGACTCCAGTAGGTAATATTCCTTTAGCAGGTTGACCTGTGATGTCTTATCGACCGTCAATTTTAAGCCAATGATCGATAGAATATTCTTCCCATAAAAGTATATTCCATTTTTATAGCTACCAAACAGTCAAATTTCACATCATATTTTGCTGACGTCATTAGTTCATAGAAATTTTCTACCCCCCTCCATTTGAGTTTTTGATTTTGTAGTTCAACTTTGAAGGCTCATAACTTGAGCTCACAACCTCCTTTTTTTGAGCAATTTGATTTGATTTTAGCTAATTTTTCATGCTCTTCATGGTGGTGCAATCAAATTTTGGTTTTGGTGTTTGATTTTTCCAGAAATTGTAGATTCTCATTGGTGTTGCTACTTCATCCTCATTTTGGGAACTTCGGAAGCTCATATCTTGCTCCTACAGTAACATTTTTGGGTGATTTTTTTTTGAAAGTGCATATTTTTTTGTGTACTTTCCAGTGGTATAATCATTTTGATCTCATCTATTGTAAATTTTTTACTTTGAAACTGTGGCCTATTTTTGGTAATTTGAAAGTACCAAGATCAAAGTCCACTTCATTGTTTTGGAAAGTGACAAATGTAAATGCACTAAGTATAAAGTGCCAAATTAGATATTACTTGGGGGGTTTCATGATTGAGTAATTTGGGGGGGTAATCTTTTTCCTTTGTTGGATTATGTCTCTTAATTAGTCTATTGTGTGACTAAAATTGAGGAGTTTAATATGGGCATAAAAAAGAATCATGTTGTGATGAGGTTAAATCGATGGAACATTAATTCCTGGCGAGATGGAATTCTAACACATTGTAGGTGGCTTAATCTTTTGCCATATCTCTATGGACTAGTTCCTAAACCTTCATCAAAATGGAAGAGAGTTGTGTGGGACATAAAAATAGAACATATCCTGGGATTAATTGGTTGTAGTTGTGATATTGATACACAAATGGCCACTGATTGGGAAAGATATGATAGTTTTGATGACACAAAACCTCAGCCTTCTCCTCCTATAGAGACATCTATTGAGACTTTAGTTTCTATGGCTCCTAATCCAGATTTAGAGGGTTCATATTTTCATCTATGAGTCAACATCTTGAGGCTGAGGACTCTTGTAATCCAGCATTGGTAGAATCATCTACTATTGTACCTAAGGATACTTGTAATTCAATAGTTTTGGTTCCTTGTGATTCAGTGTTGCAAGATCTTGATATTCTTCCAGAGATTGCTACTTGTGATGACTTCTTGATAGTTATTTCAGACTTGTTTGTGGAGTCTCATATTACAGATTTGGGGGAAATCATTGATGGCATTCATCTTCTCTTTGATGAAGATGCTCCTTCTTCAGTTGTTGTGAGGGAACACTTTGACCCTCTTGTTCATTCTCTACATGATCATTCTTTGCGGTTTAGAATGAGTGTGGCTATTTTTGGACAACATTTGGAGGAGGCTTCTTTTTCTTCAGGGAAAACCCACAAAAGTGGTTTACAATTTGAGTGAGGAAGGAAAAGTGGCAAAAAATGACCCCATACAAAAAAAATTGGTTTTTGGGGTTTGAATGAACCCATTGGTTCAAGCAAATCAAAAAAGGGTTCAAATGAACCCTGGTTCATGTGAACCAGTTAAATGCATGGTGGACCCCATCCTTCCAAAAGAAACAATGAAAACCCCTTTTTGAAAGGGGGTTTGAATGAACCCTAGTTCACTCAAACCCCCTTTTCCCACCTCCCCACTCTCTAGCCAAAAAAAAAGATATTTTTTTTTATCCTTCGAAGCTCGGGTTGAGGATGAAATTGGAGGAGACTTTATGAACCCAACTAGAATTAGGTAGTCCTCAGAACGAGCTATCCAATGATGATAATTTTAATATGTTTTGGTTTTATTATCTATTTGTTTTTTTAGTTTTATTAAACATAGGTTTTTCACCGAAAATGAAGCTTTTTGTTCTGTACATGTGGAAAAATAGAAGATTATAATTTTTTTTTGAAAAATATGAGTTCACTAAATATTGAAGTCCTTGATCCAACAAAAAAAAGAATTTTGATACATACATAAAAAGTTACGTGTTATACGATCTGCCTATGTCTGAATTATAATTGGTTTGACTTCGAAACTTGATTAAGGAAAAAATATTCAATAAAACACTATCTAACCAAGTGGAAGCATTAGATATTGGAGTTACAAATCTAAATTTGAAAGAATTAGAATTTTATCCTTCATGGAAAAAAATTTATGCATTATACGGTGAGCGTCACTCCTTAAAAATGTTATTTTCTAAACAAAAAAAAACTAGTTTTCGAGGGAGATGGAAAAAGAGGTGCAATCTAATTCCAATTTTTTTGAAAATAATATATTTAGAATCTACAAAAAAAATTTCACAAAGCTCTAGTTTGCATGTCATCTTCAAATTCCTCACGGTTTAGCCGTTATAAGTGCCTAAAAGTGAAGATTTAGTTAAAAAAATTTATTTCAGTGTCTAGTTTGGCCAAAAATTGTAAACCACTATTGTGGGATCACCCTTCAAAGGGGATAGTATTGTCTTTGGATTGTGTTCTACATTAATCTCTACTAGATTATGGATTGTCCTCTTCAACAGTGTGGCCTAGAATACCTGTTTGGATTGTGGCAGCTTTCAACATTGACATGGAGACACTTGAGCATGCTTTAGAGACATCATCACATACCATCCATATTCCTGACATCCTACATGTACATCCATGATGGTTTTTTTCTTCCTAAGGAGAGGAATGTTGTTTGGTGCTTTTGGATCATCTTCAACATTAAATCTCAAGCTTTTACCATCATTGTAGGAGACTCAACATTGAGGGGGGGCTTCCTTGTCTCTCTTCTTATTCTCTCTTATGGGGGGTCTTTTTCCTCACATGGGGTTTTGGCCTTCTCATGCATCATTGAGAGCATTTCTTTTTTGCATCTTTTATCTCTCTTTTGGGGAGTCGTTTTGTCCCACTAGGTTTTCTCCTTTTCTCCATTTGTGAGAGATTTCATTGCATATGTACATGGGTACCTAACATGGCCTCATAGTCGAGACCCATATTTGTGTCATTTGCATAATAATCTGCTACTCCCTAAGTTGCACTTAAGGGAGGGTGTTGGTGTAAAAAAAGTCTTGTATCTAGTTAATTCATTACTAGGGGACTTATTTACACATGTTAAGTTTACTTCGGTCATAGGAAGGAATCTTTCTAGAAGGTGTTAGTTGTAATTAGTTGTTATCTTATCTTTTAACTTGTAACACATGTGACCCTAGGTAAGTGTGATTAGTTGTCTCATGCCATATGATTAAGACACTTGTCATAATCCTATGGCATCTTGTATCTCACCTTGGCTATATAACTAAGGGGTTTCTACTATATTATACAACACAAACATATCATTCAATCATATTGATAAGAATATACTTTATTCTTGTCACATTCCATTCTCTCTCTTTGTGCTTTCCATTCGGTCTCAAGATCTTGGCAGCCATAGCCAACTCTAATAGTCCACCCTAATGAATGAGAAAAATGATGGACCACTTATTTTTCAAGGCCCCAAACACCTCAATTATGCAAAATAAGACACTAATAACAACCAAAAATGCAACCTAACTATTATAGCAACTATGGGGGATGTTTTTAGAGCATTAAAATCTATGTACCTATCCAAAAATTTATTGTTTTTGAGCTATGGAGGAATCATTCGCCTTCAATGGAAAATAGGTCCTTTTAGGGTTTCAAAAATTGATTTCAAGATCCAATTCCTTGATGTCTACACTCTTAAATTTTTGGTTGTCAAGTTCTAGAATACTGTATGTAATTATGTAGAGCTTTTTCTATGATCTTGCACTTTGAATGACAACTTTTGTAACTTTTCAACTTTGAAAATTTTTCTCCAAATCTTGCTCAATTTGATCTTCAATGTATAAACCTACAAACACACACTTAATGGAAGCAAAACTTGTTGATTTGTTAGTGAATGGGGGTTTTCCTCAGTCAAACCCCTTGTAGGTAATTAAACCAAATGATGAAATAAAGGAAATGAAGCATGAATATGAAATAATGTAGTTGAAATCACCTTGGATTATGTCTTGTGAATCAAATCTTCAAACAATCATGGATTGGCCATGAAGAATGTATATCTTGGATGTAGAATGATGCTTTGTAAATAGATCCTCAATGCAACATTAACTTCTTAGATCAACACACATGAATGCATTAAACCCTTGAAATGGTGATATGATCTTGAATTGCTACAATAAACACTTAAAATCTTCCTTGAAATTCCTTGAAAAGGCTTTTGAAATGCTCCAATTCTTGATCACTTGAATGATTGAATGCTTCATAAGTTTTCTTAGAAGAAACAATTTGAATTAACCCCTTATTTATACTAAATTAGGAGATTGACCCTGAAATTCAAAGAACTAAGGCTGACACTAGATCTGGAAATAAACATAATTAACTTCCCGCAAGAATGAAATTCAAAAATAGGGGTCTCATTAAGGGAGGACCCATTCCCCACCTTGGGTGAATGGTTCATGGCTAAGTTTCCAGGACCAAGCTTCGAGGGATTAAAAGAAGGCCAAAAACCCATTCAAGATCAATTGAGAAAAGGGGGTCCTATTAAGGGCGAATGGGTCCTAGCTCAACTTACCAGGACCAAACTTTTCCCAATGAAATATTTGTTATCTAATTTATGATTGTTAGGATAGATCTTTGAGAGGTGTCAAAATCAAGGCCTAAAAAGGGGGTTAATAACTCCAATTAACCACAATGAATTAGGACCACCTAGATAGAAGTGTGAAAGTGCTTTAAAACACTTTACAACACTTAAAAAAGACACACATTATGTACATTTTATTGAGAAAGGGGCCCATTAGGCTTAATTAAGCAAATACATCCTAGAAAAGTGTGAAAGTGTGTTACAACACTTTACAACACCTTTGCAAAGGATCAATTAAGGCATGTTTTAGTTAAATAAAGGTCCTAGAATAGTGTGAATTTGTAAAATGCATTACAACACCACTCCAAGACATCATTAATGTAATTTTAATGTCAATTATCCAAACAAGCGAGGAAAAGGCTATATTTTTTTTACTACATTTTTCTCCCACTTTAGTGAGGGGATGGCCCCATGTTAAACTCACACTAAAGTAGACATCCAAGACACTTAAGTATGAAACAATAACAAAGATACATTATCATACCCTGTCAAAGGCAAATAAAATAAACAAAAACAAAGGATCAAGCACAATCTATTCTATGTGATGTGAGGCGGTGGTTGATTGTCCATAACATGCGTTGCTCACTCTCGGGTAGTGGAACCTTAGTCTGTCCACTAGGTGAGTTGTACCAAAATATATATGCTCACTCTGGGGTAGTGGAACCTTAGTCTATCCACTAGGTGAGTTGTCCCAACATGATGGAAAATGAGAGAATCATGTTAGCCTCTCACACCATAGCTAAGTTATCCTCCTGACAACTTCTATAAGGCACCACAATGAAAATACTTTTTGTAAGTGCTTTCGAATGTCATGTAAAAAAATTTTCTAGAGGGGATTTTTCTTTGTTCGTGTAATGGTCTTCCACTTAGGGAGGATTATGCCTAATGTCTCCAAGAGAGGACAAGTCAAAAGTGTCAGATTGTCACCCATGGGATGCCTCAGTCACATCATGCCATGACATTAGATTGTACACTCTTGGACGGAATCAAACCTAATGACACCACTAAGAAGAGGACACATCACAAGAAAAAAGGAAAATCACACCATAAAATTTTCTAAAAAGATGTCATCATTGTATGCCCCCACATTAAAGTGGTTGGTACACCATTACTGTGAGAAATTGCATTAAAGTAGCCAATAATTTTGTTCTAAGACATGAGAGCTTTCCTCGGAAAACCCTATGCCAAGTCATATGCTTCTAAAACAAGCAATGCCATGAAATAGGAAGGAAGGATTTCCCCCACAAAAATATAATGGATCTATGGATTTGGGGTCAATATGTTTGTGCTACAATGTTGTCATAGAGAATGTAACTGTCATCATTCCCCAAATACTCATAGAACTAAAATAATGACACAAAGATCTAGCGAAAAAAAAGAATTTTTTTTTGGGTCAACATGGAAGAAACATAAATGTCTCAACGCCTTGTATGATCCCCAAAAGGAAAACACAAGACAAATGAAAAAGATAAAGAAAAAGATTTTGGGTCACTATGGAAGAGACATGAATGTCTTGACACCTTGCGTCATCCCCAAAAGGAAAACACAAGACAAATAAAAATTGCTTACAACATAGAGAATAATGAAGGTACATATAGAAGAATGCACAAAAGAGAGAGGAACATCAAAAGAAACATCATGGGGAATCACATTACGCACATGCAATCACATAAAGAAAAGAAATGAAAAAGAAAAATACTAGTAAGGCATAGGCGAGTCAACCTAAAGTAGTTCGTCGGCCTCCCAATCTTGATCAGTATAAATAGAAGGCAGGAAACTAACCAAAGGGACAATGAAAGATGCATTACTAGGACAAGGCTATCAAATTCTTTCCCCCACTTTGTGCAAGAGAATAATTGAGTCGAGAATGGATGATGGTATGTTGCTCCTTGCAAAAAGGAAATGATTTGTAATTAATGTAAAACATGCAATAGTGAGTATCCTATGATCCTACAACTATTACATGGAAAGGAGAAGAAAATATTGTTATTGATTATGAGTAGACAAAGTATCATCTTGACACCTATGTAAAGAGATATTTCCACGTGTAGTATCTATCAATTCAGGATACACTAGAGTTAAACTTGCCTTGGGAGAATCTTTTGTAATAGTGTTGCTATTAAGTGAAGGCTTGTTTGATGGTTTCATTTCTATCAAAGGACAATAACCAAGACCACAAGTTGTTTCTTGTGTGTTAGGCTCTATAGGGATATGAATATCTTGTTCTCTAGCACCACATCCTTTTCTACTATACCCAATTTTCTTCATAAGTTTGTAACATATTTCCTAAATCTTTTTCATTTCTTTAAGTTTTGAAGGTTGTTGATAATTAGTTTCGTCAAATTTTGTTGTGTATGTTGTCTTTTCTTCTAAAGTGGTTGAGGTGGATTCTTTTAAATTTTGTATTGACATTACTGCTTTTTCGTTTCCCTTTGTAGACTCTTTCTTTATGATCTTGTACTCGCCAATGGATTTAGGTATAAAATCAAAGGAATTTGAAGCATCTTCTGATAATTTTGTGACCTCTTCAATAAGCTTTTCTTTTTCTTTCTTGATATGCAAACAAATTTGGGGTTCATGATCTGTCTTGATTATATACACCTTCTTATATATGTGAGCACTGTCATTGTAACTT
The DNA here is from genome assembly GCA_007258455.2 of Sequoia sempervirens. Taxonomy (NCBI): domain Eukaryota; kingdom Viridiplantae; phylum Streptophyta; class Pinopsida; order Cupressales; family Cupressaceae; genus Sequoia; species Sequoia sempervirens. The sequence goes on along the minus strand of VDFB02169724.1, from coordinate 43,874 downwards.
GGTTTTTGTGAAACATTATCATCATCGAGTTGCTTTTGAAGTGGTTATAAGATGAGCATGGGTTTCTTTTGAACTTGTGGTTGTTGTGAGGGTGAATTAATGATAAGTTGATGCTTAGGTGGTTCGATAATTAGAGGACTCAAAGGGGTTCTAATGTTCATAACCTCAACACACTTGTCCTTATTTTCATGATCTCTTAGCGAAGGGGAGTCTAATGTCACTTCATCATCTTCATCTAAGGAAGTCACATCACTATTTTTGTCATTTTCTTCTACCATGATATCCTCCCTAGGAGGAGAGTTTTTAGGAAACATACAAACTAGATGTTCATGACATTCATTGTTTGGTTCTTCTAAAATGTCTTCATCATAAGTAAGGGAGTTATCAATGGTTGTATTATCTTGATTATCAATGATGAATTTCTCTTGTTCAATAATAGGATTCTCATGAATTTCTTTGATTAGGTCTTCTAACACAATAGTATCTTTGTCATAAATAGGAGAGATATTAGGAGAAGGCCAAATTTGATTGTTACAATTGTCCATGATTTCATCATGTTTCTCTAAGGTCTCATTCTCTTGTGCCATAATATCTACCCTAGTAGGGGAGATTTTAAGATGTTCATTACATTCCATGGCGAGATTTTATAAAGTAGATTCATCCCAAATAGGGGAGGCCTCAAGAGAATAAAAACTATGAGTTTCATGCTTACTAATGATTGGATTTTTTGTTCAAATAAATATTCCCAAATGGTAGGGGAATTAGGGAATGGAGAAGCAATATTCTCATGACTATCAATGAGTGTATCTTCTAACACCAAAATATCTTCTTTGTATGTAGAGGAGATATTAGGAGAAGGATAAATTTAATTGTCATGGTTATCTACAACTACATCCCCATGTCCTATAATGTCGTTCCAAGTAGGAGAGGTAGGATTGACATAGCTCTCAATCATTGAATATCTTAACACCAACATATCCTCCTCATAAATGTGATTTTCATGATTGCCCAAGATTGTTTCCTCTTTCACTAAAGCATTCTCATGAGGGAAGTTGTTGGGAGATGAATGGAGACTAGGTAAAGTAGTTTCAATGATCTCATAATCTTGTGTCATAATATCTTCCTATAGTGGAGGAGTATAAGGACAAACAAGACTTTCATGATTCTCCATGATTGCACCTTCTTTCAACGAAATACCTTCGTCACTAACACGACAGGTATCAAGAGAAAAGCAAATAAGATTGTCATGGTTGTCTATGCTTGTAGTGTCTTCTATCACATCATTCAAACAAATAGGAAAGATAGGAGGGGGGGTAGATTTAAGGTAAGTGTCAACAATTTCACTTTCTTGTACTAAGAGACTCTCATAACTAGGAAATGTATTGAATGAATGACTAACATGCTTATTGAACTTTTTCTTTGCAAAATTGGAAAATATGGATACTAACATGTTTGAAAATTAATGCAATGAAATGACCTAGAATGAAGTGAAAATTTCAAATTCCACACAATGCAATAAACTAAAAATGTAATGTTGTAAATGCAATTTTTAATTTTGACAATGCACTAAAATGAAGCAATTTAAGCTAAATGTAGTGAAATTGATGAAACAACAAATCATGAAACTAAAATAGAAAGGTAAAAACACCAAAAAAAAGCTAAAAAATGAGATTTTGATGTTCCGAAAATGAAGAAAAATAGCTAACATGGACACATTTTCCAGTAAGGGCGAATGGGTCCTGGTTAGATGTTTTTGAGATTTTTTATGTGGATTTCAGAGTGAATTTTGATGCTTTTTATTTTGCTATAGAAGGTTCAGATCAAACCTGATCAGGGACTCATTCGCTAGTAAAGGTGAATGGGTCCTAGTTAGGTATTTTAAAACTATTTTTTGATGATTTGCAAGCTCTCGGTTATATCTTTTAGTTCCAAGTCTAATATAGTGAGCTTTAGTTTTAGATTTTTCAAAAATTCAATGTAAAAATGCAATAGAAAGATGAAATGCTAGACCTAGGATGAAATGAAATTGAATGATATCTAAATGAGATGCAAAATAATTGATTTATTTTTATAAATTTCATATTTAAGAAGTGCAAAACAATGCAAATCTAAACCCTATATGATATGAAAGATTTTAATGCGAAAGAAGAAACCCTAAATGAGATCTTAATTCAATGCAAATCTAAATGCAATGAATGCAAGATTTTCACTTAAGATGTAATGAGAGACTCCAAAAATTAGAAAATTGCAATGTTGAATATGTCATGTTTACCAAAAATGATTAGGGTGAAAATAGGGTCCACCCTAATGAATGAGAAAAATGATGGACTGCTTATTTTTCAAGGCCCTAAACAACTCAAATTATGCAAAACAAGATGCTAATAACAACTGGAAATGCAACCTAAGTGTTATAGAAACTATGGGGGATGTTTTTATAGCATAAAAATATATGTACCTGGCCAGAAAGTTGTTATTGAGCTATGGCAGACTCATTCGCCTTCAATGGAAAATGGGTCCTTTTAGAGTTTTGGAAACTGATTTCAGGATCTCGTTCCTTGATTTATGTACTCTTAATTTCCTAGTTGTCAAGTTCTAGAAGCATGTATCTAATTCTTTAGATCTCTTTCTGTGATTGTGTACTTTGAATGACAACTTTTGCAACTTTGCAACTTTGACAATTTTGCTCCAAACCTTACTCAATTTGAAAATCAACCTATAAACCTACAAACACACACAAGGGTATCAAAACTTGTTCATTTGTTAGTAAATGGGGGTTTTCCTTGGCTAAACCCCTTGTAGGTAATTAAACCAAATGATTAAATAAAGGAAATGAAGCATTCAAATATGAAATAATGTAGTTGACATCGACTTGGATTATGTCTTACGAATCAAATATGCAAATAATCATGGAGTGGCAATGAAGAATGTAGATCTTGGATGTAGAATTATGCTTTGTAAATAGATCCTCAATGCAACATTAACTTCTTAGCTCAACACACATGAATACATTAAACCCTTGAAATGATGATACAATCTTGAATTGCTGCAATAAACACTTAAAATCTACCTTGAAATGCCTTGAAAATTCTTTTTAAATGCTCCAATCCTTGATGACTTGAATGCTTGAATGCTTCATAAACTTGCTTAGCAGAAACAATGTGAATTAACCCCTTATTTATACTAAATTAGGAGATTAACCTCAAAATTCAAAGAACTAAGGCTGGCACCAAATCTAGAAAGAAAGATAATTAAATTCCCACTAGAATGAAATTCAAAAATAGGGGTCTCATTAAGGGAGGACCCATTTACCACCTTGGGTGAATGGGTCCTGGCTATGTTCTCGAGATCAAGCTTCGGGGGACTGAAAGAAGGCCAAAAACCCATTCCATATCAACTGAGAAAGGGGGGTCTTGTTAAGGGAGGACCCATCCATCATTAAGGGAAAATGGGTCCTGGCTCAACTTACTAGTACCAAACTTTTCCCAATGAAATAATTTGTTATTTAATTTATGATTGTCGAGATAGATCTTTGGGAGGTGTCAAAATTAAGGCCTAAAAATGGGTTAATAACTCCAATTAACCATAATGATTAGGATCACCTAGATAAGTGTGAAAGTGCTTTAAAAGACTCTACAACACTTAAACAAGGTACACATTATGTACATTTTATTCAGAAAGGGGCCCATTAGACTTAATTAAGCAAATGCATCCTAGAAAAGTGTGAAAGTGTGTTACAACACTTTACAACACCTTTGCAAAGGATCAATTAAGACATGTTTTAGTTAAGTAAACGTCCTAGAATAGTGTGAATGTGTACAACACATTACAACACCACTCCAAGACACCATTAATTCAATTTTAATGTCAATTATCCAAACAAGCAAGGAAAAGGCTACTTTTTTGTTACTACATCTTTGTAGTTGTTAATCTAGTTAGAATTATGAGGCTTTGCATAATTATTGCATTATGATGACAATATTACTACTATTTCCTTATGCTCTAATATTGATGCATTAATATTGCATGATTTAGTTTTAATTGATCAAATTTATAAGCCTAATTTTTGTGTGGATTAATTCTTGTAATGTTAGTAATTGTTGGCATGAAGTTAGGTGGTATCAAAATTGGACTTATTTGATAGACTTGATAACATGGGTATAAGTGTTGGTTGAGCTAAATGTATATGCATATTCAACCTATTTTTTTATTAGCATCAATATGGGATGATATATAATTATCATATATGATGACCTTAATTAATGCAACCTTTTATATCCAATGTAATAAATGGAAGGGGTTTTGGAGATATATTTTGATTCTATTTATCCAAAGGGATCTGTGCAAGGATTTGAACAAGTAATTACTTCTTTTTAAGTATTAAGGGTTATAGGATAAATGGAACAATATGATTGTACAAGCAAAGATAAATTACTATTGGTTGGTAATCAACCTAGCCTCCATGTTAATAAGATGAGCTTGCAACCTGATTCTAACATGTATATTCTAGTTAAAAAATAATTTTACTTGAGGTCTAACATTGAGATATTGGTGTTCTTAGAAGCACCTTAAGACATGTTTGCTAAAGAGTGAACTTAATCGGGTTCCCCATCTAGCATTAGATAATATTAATTTATGAGAATCATTAAGAGGAACATTTTATGGTATAGATATAGTTATAAAAAATTTAATCTTTATGAGACTATAGTATAATTTAAATCATTTAAGATATATAATATAATTTTAATCCTTGACTAAACATGATTATGGTTGATATATGTGATCATTGTGTGTAGAGGTAGTTTAGGAACAAGTTATTCTTGACAAGGAACCATTTAAACATATTGAATTGATTAACTAAAGTAAAATAATATATGATTATATTTTTTATGTATATTATCTCCATTGGTTGAGTTATCGTAGACTCTTTAGGGATACTATATATCAAGGTTGAGAATCCTTGAGGGTTATATATTGCTGATGTATGTGATGAAATGGTTGTTTCTAGTATTATTTATGTTATCTTAACTCAAGGGAATGATAAATTTATCATCTAATAGTTGAAATAAGAGGATAACTACATGTGAATAGATCTCATTTGAGAGCATGGGTATGTAGGTAGTCATAGGGTGAAGGTGTCCTTGTGACCTAAGTCCATAAGAGAGGGCTTAGTGGATAAATCTAGGGTTTTTGGTTGTTCTTTGTTGCATTGGTGGTTGTCGTTGCACCAAAAGAATGACCTGTTAATGCTTGATACAACTACCAGATTTATACAAGATCCATGGGAGGTGGTTAAGCCATGTCACAAACCCAAGCACCCCACTGCACCAAGGAGACCAAGGGGCACACCATCTTGTAACAATCCCCCTAGTGTAAGTAAGGGGTTTGAACCCATGACCTCAGCTCTAATACCAATTGTTGCATTGGTGGTTGTCGTTGCACCAAAAGATCAACCTATTAATGCCCGATACAACCACCAAATTTATACAAGATCCATAAGAGGCAGTTAATACATGTCACAAACTCAAATGCCATGCTATACCAAAGATACCAAGGGACACACCATCTTTCAACATTCTTAAACTTGATTATCTCACCCTCTTTAGTAAACTTGAGCTTGAGATCCAAATCAATAATAGATAATTGCTAACTCACCTTCCAATTAATATGTCTACACTATATAGGTAGGACCTAATAAAAGGTATTTAGCTATATAATTACAATTACCTACTCTGAGGTTTACATGGTTTTTGGTTTTCCAATTAATATATGCTCAATATCTGGGTCTAATCTAATTAAAGGAAATATATCATCTACAAGTTTACATACTTTGAGGTTTGTGGTGTTTTGGATTTTTTTAAATCCACTCCAATCCTAGATGAAATATTAGATTCACTATCATTATGGTTTTTATTTATGTGAATGTGTGAGAAGGCCTCTAAAATTCTCTAAATTAAAATGATTAGTTTTTATTTGTTGGACACTATAGTCTCTTGACTTGAATCATTGATAAGTATAGGTGATATGGGTTTTCTTGAAGGCCCTTTTTATACCTATTTTTCTAAGAAATAAAGGCATATTATGCTATACAATGATGTGTCTATGAATAATTTATAGAAATACCTAACTTGCTAACTTTGTATCTAATGATGATGATGAGTTAAGTCATTATTATTTGATGGTGTGAACAACTTTTATTAGGTATGAATGGTTTTACTACTCTTAATATATACTTATATTATTGTTGAGTTAGGATTAAGTTACTTAAGATGACCTCACCAACTATGCGAAATTAATGGTAATTATTACCAAATATTATATGTTGTTTTTACCTTATTTATGCATGGTGGATAAAAATATGTTGTTTTATGATTGGTAATACACAAAAAAGTCAACGTACTCAAAAGTAGAATAGTGTCTAATATTACATTTATGGATTTAATTTAATATCTAATAAACAAATGTTTTCAAATAATAAATGACTAAAGTAAGTGACCTTTGAAAATAATTTTTGAGTTTATGTTTATGTATGGGTTTATAAATAGCAGCCAATTCATTTGGGTTCAATGTGTTATCTATTGACAAGTAATTTTGACTCCAAGACCTATATGACCATTATATAGTTTAGTGGATCCATTTGAGATTTAATGTAATAGGAATAACTAGTCTAGTATGTACACCTTTTAGATAGTACATGTTTTAGATTAATTCTAGATAGTACTATCCAAATGTCACAATGGTGAACCAAGATTGATAGAAGAGAAAAAAATCCTAGCATTATTATTAGGGATGATAAGGGTAATCTACATGGGAATAGGTAAAGGATAAATATTATATTAGTGTATATTTTCACATTATTTATAAGGTTATTATTAAAATCGTAAATCCTATGACACACTTATAGATAAGATTATCATTGCTACAACATTGTTACACCCCACCTTGTTGTTATTGAGTTACTTTTACCTTCACAGGTAAATAGGACATATAGATGCAAGATTTCATGATTTCAATATTTTTGATAAAGGAATGGAATACTGAAAATAGGTATTAAGTTATTATTGCTTTGAAGGAGCAATTATGTTTAAATTGATGAAGTACAATGACAAAATATGTATTGTAATATGAATATTTTAATGTTTTATGATGAAAGTGGATTTCAAGTGAACGTCTAACTACCATTACAAATATGCCAAGTTGGATGTAGGTATAGGTTCACGCCTTCAAAAGGGAGGGGAAGTATCATTCAAGAGAATTTTTGGGTCGGGTAACCCTTAATAAAACCTAACTGAGCTTTCACACATACACTCACTTCTGAGTATAGTTGAGTCGAGTCATAGTCACAGAATATTGGTAAGTCATCCTTTAGACATGTGTTTGCATTAGACATGATCATGATTTTTGTTAGAAGAATTCATGGTTTGCAATAAATGCTTGAGAAAATAGCTATGATTCTTTGATTGTTTGTTCAAGTTGTCGTGATTGAATCTTTGAGTCTTTGGGCTTTGTGAATAGTTATATTTATGTTGATTCATGTGTTCGTTAAATGTATACATGTATATGGGTTTATATTTATTGATCTTTGTATAAGAGCATAATCATATGCATATGTATGTAAGTAGAAATACTTATGAGCATACTTACATGAGGAATCAATTTTATATATATGTGTGTGTATACACTTGATGTGTATACATGTTGACAAGGATATTAATATATGTGTTTAAATGAAAGAATCAATGTAATAATATATATGTGTGTGTGTGTGTATGAAGTACATAACGAAAATGTACATTGCATATATTAATATATATCGTTACTATCTAATTGTATGTAGATATATATGTGTATATGTGTATGTGTAATATACACGTGCATATTATTTATGGAAAAGTGATAACATGGGTATATATATTGTATATACACTTATCAATGAGCATGTATATGTGGACTTTTTTTAATAATGATATATAAATATGTATATATCAATATATATGTATGTATGTATGTATTTAGAATATGTTTGCATATACATAAGTACATATATATAATGTATACCTATAATATATCTATATCCACTTGAAATATGTACTGACCAAAGATATATATATATATATATATATATATATATATATATATATATATATATATATATATATATATATATATATATATATAATAGATAATGAAAATCATTATGCACTATATATATATATTGATTTTGGTTATATTTGAAATAATGTATAGGCGCATTGATAATGGATCATTGAAATCGGTCAAAGGTTGTGAATGGAATAGAATACTATGAAGTGCATTTAGCAAATATAGGAAGACTTGAATTTTAGCACATAATCCAAAGGTAGCGCAGACATTTAGCGCTTGATGGAAGAACTTAAAAGTCACGTGCAAACATTAAAGGCTAAAGTTGTATAAGTTTTTAAAACAAATGATATACTTATATTGTAAGCGTAGGAAAAGAAGGGATTGTGCATCAATTAGAAGCATCACGATTATTTATTTGGATGGAACAGGGATTAGATATGATTGCTTAAATAATATAAGCATGTAAACTTAAAACGCGGGAAATAGGAGAGGGTGCAAATTTTTTAAAGAAGTAAAAATGATGCTTATGACTTGTAGAGCAGCGCATAAGATAAAGAGGCATTGGAATAGAACCAAGTCTCAAGACTTGGTCAATAATATAAATGTTGTGAGGTAAATGAAATGAAGAACCATGTTTTGACTTAGTCTACAAACAAAAACCAAAACAATAGAGGCACATGTTGAATGGTGGTGCCAAATAATGAAATCTGTGTAAGAATAGAATTCTTTTTAGCCTGAAAGTTGGAGCATGTGCTTTATGAACTAGTCAAATTGTTTTTGGCAAGCATTGGATCAATCTGTTGTATAGCTTTGATGAGTATTGAGATAGAAATCCACCACCTTTTCATAATTGAGCTGAGTCGATGGTATTTGGTTGAGAAGTGTCATAGTATAAGCCTTGTTTGTAGCCTAAGGATGTTGGTTTATGGGTATAAATATGAAGCATTCTCACCTCATTTGGATACACTTCTTCTATGCATCATTACGTTGCTCCATTCTGGTGTATTTTTCATTGAGACTTTCTTATATTGCTAAGAGTTATTGGAAGGAATATTAGTGAGAGAAATTGAGAGGGTTTGTTGCTAAGTTGATTTTATGAGGAGGTCAAACTTGATATCCAGGGGGTCAATTGGAATAAGCGTTTAACAAGCATGAGATTTTATTCTCTTCATGTTTTATCTTTTATCTGAAAGATTGTTTACCTTCTGTTTTTAAATTGAAAATGCATTTTGATTGTTTGCAATACAGTAATGATCTATTTGCTTGTTTAGAAAGGAAAAGAAACACGAATATTATGATTTCCTTATGAGTGCTTTACATACTCCATAGCAAGGATGATTGCTTATTAATAGTATTATATACTAGATTTGGTGAAAGTGTGAGTAGCTTAAGGGAGTGAATTAATACTCTTGTATACCCTATATATGGGAACTCAGATGATGTTTCTATACATAGATAGTTTACACCACAAGTATAATGTGCAATGTGTCAATGTCAAGAAGTGACTTGACATTGTTAGCTTATAATGCTAGGAAACCTTACAAATGATAAGGTTTAGCAATACATCAACAGTGATAGTATGAAATATATGATAAGATAAGACATCATATTGCTAATCTATACTTGTATGATCACTTGATTATTACTTTACTACTATACAAAACCCTAGGTTGAGAGCCACCTATTTGGGTTGAAAAGTATATTTCATTACTGAATGAAATCCTAGGTTAATAATTACCTACTAGGTTGGGATATTTACTTGATCACCTATTAAAACCAATAGATTGAGAATAACCTACTTGGATGGGTTATGTAGTTGAGATTTGTTTAAAGCACTTAGGTTTAGATTAACCTACACAATCATACTGATTGTTGATTATAGATTATATCTGGGATTATGGTATACCAAGGTTGAGACCCACCTATGTGGTTAAGTAGATCGCTTGAGTTTATAAAATACTATTTGTTTGGAGCTATAGGTGGGATTACCTATTGGCCTTAGAGCTCTTACCTGATTGGTTTTTTTATGCTCTTGATGTGAAGTCATATTGTTGACAAGATTCTACCATTGAATAACCCCTTTTACTAAGGATTTTATGCTCTCGAATAGAATCATTTATTGTTATGATTACTCTTCGATTGAGGTCAATTATTCATGAGATTATACTCTTGATGAGAATTACTTTTTGTTGTGATATATTCCAGAATGGAGTTAGTTATTTATGAATATTTATTCTATGATAAATTAAAGCTTATGTAGCTATACTTTATATTATAAGGTTATTCTTGGAACTAGACTGTACATTAAAGGGAATAGCTTGTTAAGTTGTTTATGCAAAGTTAATGTGTAGACTAGAAAAGCTTGTATGTTATACCTAGGGTTTAGAGTATCCATTGAAGGGGGGGGGGGTAACTTATGCTTAAACTTTATTGGTAGAGATACCACTGTGTTTTTGGAAAAGGGGAATAGGTTATTTCTAAGGTTAATGATTACCTATGGAAGGAAATTACCTAAGCATAGTAAATGAATGCTTATAATCCAAACTAAGCTATGGTAACTATGTATGTGAATAGGGTGACTGTCACTCAAAGTACTGGGTGAGAGTACTTTGGCCAAAGTAGTGTAATTTTCCTCAAAGTACTAGGTGAGAGTACTTTGGCCAAAGTGGTGTAATTTTCCACTAAATGAATTGTCAATTCACTGTATTCCTTTTATGCATGCTAGTTCAATATTGTAGTGGATGCAAGTTCTAGTTATGTATGGAACAACACTAAGCTCAGATAGGTTATTGTTATGAGTTTACCATACCAAACTATTCATCGAAGGGAAGGGTCATCTTACCATATGTGGTATATGTGAGAGGGACCACAGTTAGTTTGTAGTTGGTGGAAAAATGCTTGAGTGATGCTTCTCCTCATCAATTGGTGGTCAAGGATTGAGGATGCTTGTGCTAGTGTCAAGGACAATCAAGGAGTGTATGCACTAGGGAATGGAAACATCTAGAATGTAAGCACCAATATGGCGACATTAGGACCAATTTGTATATCTATTACCAAATGAAGTTCAGAAGAGATGTGTATAAATCTTGTACCCATTTATATGGAAGGATGTATTCTTGAATGATAAACTTGATTTTATTCAAATTAAATCTATGTTATGGAAAGATTTGTGAAATTACAATAAAATGCAATGGAAGTTTGGAACAATGTTTATTTCAAATATGCATGTAATTTACATTATAGAAAAGAAAAGAAAAATTACTATCATGTGGCATCATGGATCATCCTTTTGAGGTGAAAGCCTTGAATTTTTTTTGAGTAGAACACCAAGGTTGTTACAAACATGATAGGATTTGGCGAGTGTTATTTTCCAAAAGAAGTATTTATCTATATGATAGATTTAGCTAGGTTCTACTAATAACATGTATGTGATAGATACTAGGAGACACCTAATTTTATAAGGTTAGCTAATGTTTTCACTAATAGCATACAAGTGATGGAATTAAGGTGTAAGGCCCCTTCATATCGTAGTTACAAACCCTTTTAATTCTAAAACTTATGCTACTCTACTATTTAGATTAAGTGTATGTCATTAAGAGGAATAACTAGAACAAGTAACGATTGTGAAAAATGATGTCTCCATCATGTACTTAAGATTTAATGTTTCTTCCTACATCTAGTAGGGTAAAATAATTAGAATGTTAAGAAGATTCTTGTGTGTTGCTATAATGATGTTAAGTTTCCAATCCCGAAAGACTTCCAGGAGGAAATCAATACAAGGGGGGGAGGTTGTAAGGCCAACTTATTAACTTCCCATTATACATGTTGGGATATTCCAGTATGTGATAACATTGTACCTCATGGCATAGATTTTATATGAATTATGATAGAATTAATGTTAATAATGGATTATTTATTTGCATGGTGATAATGGATCTAGTAAGCATAGATTTCTTACATTTCTTGAACGTTTCTAAAGAGTTTTCAAGAAAGTCCATTTTGTGCATATCTTGCGATTATGTTTGTCCACAAGATCTCTTTTGTTAGTGGTCTATAATATATTAAATGGATATAATTAACCTATATGTATAACCTTGGTTATTGTTTGAAAAGTTATTGATTTCAATATGATTAAATGTAAACCCTTGATTGGGCCTTGGCTAATGAATATTGTACTATAACTAGGACTGCAGAGGGGTTCATAGTGGACCAACAATTACATGTAATAAATCACATTTAATTCTAATTTTGAAACTTAATACTATAAGGTTATACTGAGAAAATAAAATTTATAATTAGAGAGTTAGGTATTTTCTAAGTTATATGAGTCTAAAATGGGTAGTTTATTTTGTTAGTTTTGTAATTCTAGAGATTTGTGTGAGAAAACTATTATGTGATATAAATATTATATAAGAATTCGAATCAAATCATTACACAAAAGCAAACTTTAATATTATCCTACCTAGGGAGAAGCTGATATTATAGGTTCTAGTCGGAAAAATAAAGTTGTGAGGCTTGAGCGAATAAGTGATAGCCATGAAGAAGAAGCAATGAAGGGTAGTTGGAAATGAATTTCCAGTAATTCAGTAACCATAGCATTAATGAGGTATGGCATCCCATCTTTAAGAGTGTGTAGGAGAGGGCAAGAGGGTGTTGAAAAGGATATGCAATTGTGTTCCACCATAACTGCATTCTACATCTATTACTGTCAGGAATACGTGAGTCAAGTGGGCATCGTTCATTGATAAATTACCAAAAAGTTGGTGTGTGAACTCAATGCTCTCTACAATCGGAGGTTAAATAAAAATTATGATGGTTTGTTCCTTTCTTTAAGTCTAGATTGGAATGTCAATGCTTGAATAAGTTCTTGGAGAATGGGGATTACTAGCAATCGCACCTTGGGGTGCAATAGGTACGCCGAAGACATTAAACTAAATTTTCTATGAAATGTACTTTTTAATAAATACGAAAAGTGATTTAGAGCGGTAAATTACAAGTCCTTTGTTGTAGTTAATTTCTAAAAGATTTAAACTCATATGAGTTGAATATAGCAACAAAAACAGAAAGATGAGGTAAGAAGGATTGTGGCTTCAACAACTCAAATGGTAGGATTGCTAATTGAAGGGCTCTTTAGAACTCTATGGGTTGAAGGCACCTCATTAGCATTTTAGGACTTCAGTGCTATATTCAATCTGATTTTTAATAAAGAAATACTAATTTAAGATAGATTTGAAAGAGGGTTTGGAAAACAGTAATGGATGTGCCCGAATCGTGTTGTGATCTAAGTATTGTTTAAAATTCAATTGTAAAATTAAAAAATCATAATCATGTGGATGTCAACAAAAGAAACCTTAAATAAACTGTCCTCCTGTATAGCTGGCAAAAATGCTTTTTAAATAATAACACAACACATCGGTAATCCCCCATTTTAATTTGAAAAAAAATTGTTAGGAGACTATATTCGAGTTATTTCATTAGCTTCAGCTCTTTGTTATCTACTGTCTTTAAATAATTATCTGAATCGGGTGTCTTTGAAAGTATCATTTTGGCTCATTCTAATTTATCTTTCATTTCTCTATGTTATATGAAATACAAATCTTGGTCAACCATTGTGGTTAATGCAATAGCTTAATCACTTGCATAGGAAGGTCAATCTATATGACAGTTGCATCTCGAACTCAGCACTTTGAGATTATTTACTGTATGCACAAGCTAAAATTTCAAACTCAATCGGGGATTTCTTACAAAAGTTCCCATTCAGAATCAGAGCTTTCAACATCAGGCCATCTACATGAATTTGTAATATCTACGAAGGAATTAGAGGACGACTTGTCAATACCCTTATGGGCCTGAACGTGGGGGTTTCCATACCAGCAAGCAACTTGCTCCTTTTATTTAACTTCTAAATACAGAGACTTCTTAAAATTCCCTTCCTGGAGCACAAAAGTAATTTAAAAAAATGGATTAGACTTCTCAACAAGCATGCAAACTATGAAAGGAGAAATCAAACAATAATATTAGGCTTTGCAATTTCAGCATCGCTCTTCTTGCTTTTCTTCCAAACAAAACCAAAGTGAAACAACATGATTACCAAAAGCAAAGATAGAGGTACCTATTTGTTTTCAAAAAAAGGGTATGGTAGACAAAAACGTTACAAGATTTGAATATAAAAACTCAAATTTAAAAGCTAACTAGACATTTAATTATACATAGCAGTTCAAGTTATTTAAATGTTTCACCATCCAGAGGTTGACATCACTCTATATTTTCCATTCTTTATTTGAAATTTGATGACTCTTCTAGGCGCCATGCCTACTTGCATGCACATTTACAGTAAAAAAGCACCCAACATTGAATGAATCTGATTGCCATTTTTTTCCCATATTAGGGAATGATTCTTGAGGCACCAAAAAACCAGTAAAAACACAATTTAATTGCAATTTTATCAAATTGCAATTAAATCCCAATTTTGTCCAAAAGCTTGAGACTAATCCCAATTTAATTAAATACAACAGTTTTTTCTAATTATATGAGTTTTCCAGCATTTTCTAATTTACCAAATAATTGAAAAAAATATACTTTTTAATTTACCAAGTAAATCCAAAGAAAGATTTTTCTACCACGCAAATGATAACCTTTATACTTTTAGTCTAGAGAACAAAAATGATCCATATGGATCATGAAAATTGTAAAAAACATGTACATAATGATGTTCTATTTTTTAGGCTAGGAAAAATGTCTACTAAAGGACTGCAACGATAGTAGTGTCCAGCACAGAACACATGACCATGGTAGTGACCCTTGATTGTACAACCATTCAATTTGGAATGTTAACTGAATGGGTGCCATTTCACCTTATAGTGTGTGCAGGGAAAATTCCAAGGCCATCACAACCTTCCTGTTCACATAAATGATAAATTTATAAAAGAAGATAGTTCAAAATACACACAACAAATCAATATCACACCCTTGTTATATGCCAGATGTTTATTTTGGGGTAAAGATCTGAAAAATTCTATGGAAAAAACTTATGTTGTTGTAGAAGTTTAAGAAGAGAGTATGGAGATAAATATTGAACCTTAAACCTAGGACTTTCACAATTAGCATGGCCTTTCGGAAACCTTGAGAGAATAATAGAATATAAATGTTGGGGAGGGCCACTGGTGGTTTACCATTAGAAAGGAAAATTACTAAGTAGAAAAGCTACAAATTATTATCTAAATTCATAAGCTTCTATGGAGTCGTTGTAAGCTTGGCTTTGCTCGTATTCAATCAATTTAGTAAGCTTAGAGTCATAACATTCTTCTTGTTGTTGATGTTTTCAATAAAGGGCATGAGCATCGTAAGGGGTTGAAGGCATGCAAGAATACATCCAGTTGGTGGGCAACGTTGCATGTGAGCTACCTAAATTTTCTATTTTGTGGTTGTTGCTGTTGGTGTTGCCGTGGCGGCGCTATGGGAAAATCATAGGGCACTTTCCTTCCATTGTGATAAAACTACTGGAGAAACATGATCTGGCTTTTCACGAGTTCCAACTCTTGGCGGAGTCTCTTGACATGGGTCTGAAACATCACTATGAATCCAAAAACACTCACAAGAGAGATTTCCCACTACCAAGGCAATTGAGCAGATCTGTATTTACCAAAAAAATAATAATTTAAAAAACTATAATTTGTACTTAGGTGTACCATGGAATCCATCTTCCATGAACTGAATTCCATACAAAATTAGATAATGCTAATTTATCTTCCCTAGCAACGAGAATGATGTTTCCATAATTATAGATATCCCTTCACATTATATCTTTCTGTACAAGTCCCAATGATAAGCATGTTGAGTTGCACATATCATCTTTCCATTATGTTTGCAGTTAACTTGGTTGATTGAGTAAAGACGGAAGATCAGGAGCAATAACTTGCCACAAGTGTGGGGAACTGTCACAATGAAATTTCTGCTGCATATCTATTGCCATGTTGACCAGCTCATATGGAGTCTCCTTTTCCTCTTAGGGATGGAGGCAAGGAAAAATGGCAACACCTACAAGTACCCCTAAATACCTAGAAATGACATTTGAGAGGAAAATACATCCTAGAAATGATATTTAAGTAGGAGAATAACACAGGCATGGATAGGGGAAGAAGAGGTGGGAAGGCGTCAAGTTGAATAATATTTAATGGATTGAGATAAAATAAAAACAGAGCATGAAATAAAAAAACATTAATTGTTGGGTATACCCGTACTTCCTTTTGAGAATATGCAATATAGATGCAGATGTAGAACGCACATGAAACCTTTAATGCCACATATCACAGCCTTGACCAGGTCGTGTGTTCTATATGCCTCTTTCATTCTGCACTTATTCAAGCTAAAATGTTAGTCATTTTCTATATGGAGAAGCATGATCTCATCCATGTATATAGTTGGGAATTTTGACAGATATTTCAAAGACCCTTCAATTAAATTATATTCAACCACATAAGTGCCAATTACCTGTCGATGGCTTACAAGTAAACCCATACGAAGTTTGAACATGGCAATCTGTGGCAATTCCAAAGAGCTTAAGAAGAATCCTACATACCTGAAACCTAATGAAGCAGGTCTAGAATATGGAACAGTCCTGCAGGTCTCCTTGAACCAGCCGATCATTCCACCAACTCTAATAAGGCTTCCCTGCATCCAAATCTTCATCATTTTTTCTAAATTATTTCCTACAATTAAACCTTATCTACTAGTCCAAGAATCCACTCAAATCACTCTGCATCATAACCTCAGGATACGAGAATACTTTTCACGAAATAACAAACTTTTTTTCTAATCAGACTCTATAATCCATTAGCAGAATGAAGAACAAACGATGGGTGAATTGCAGATTCAATTCTATTTAAACTGGCAGTCAGACCAAAACTATAGCGAGGAAGAGTTTAGAGGAGCCGGAACCAGCTAGTGACTTTTTTTTCGCCACTATTAGAGCCCTCATTGCTATAAGAACATATTCCATAGTTTCAGCAGAGAAAGCAAGGGCAAAGATGTATATGAAAAAAAACCTTTTCATTGTTTTGCTGATAGTGAAGGTCAGAGCCTGCAGAGAAAAAGATGCTTAAATTACGGTACAAGTAAAATCAAATACTACTACCAAAAACCAACACAATCAGACAAGAATTGGAAAATCAAACCCTAACAAAAGATAATGACTCGCTCAACAGGGTAAAAAAATCAACTAACCTGAGCAAAAATCTCCTCAGCTGCAAATTGCTTCCCAATAGGAATAGAGGCATTTTTCGTCAAGAGGGCTTCTGCGGCATTGAGAGATAGTATTCAGAGATAGTATTCAATTTAAGTCTCTGCTGAAGAGAAGTTCTTGAAGAGATTGTTTCCAGTATGCTATAATAAAGCCTGGGCATTGCTCTTTTAATTTGGATTACAATTTCTCTCTTTGTATTGTCTGTTCTTAAATAATAAAATGTTCCATTATGCTCTTCCAGTTTTCATCCTAGCCTGAAATTATTTGTTCAGATTATACGCACATTGTATCAGGGGAAATAGAGAGGGCAGGAATGTTGATAATAACAAATTTTGTGTGGCATACTGAAATTAAAGCCAAAACATAATATCAATATTTGAATGTCTCACTAAGACAAGATCTACAGACTAATTTCATCAAAAGCCCTTAAAGTTGCCATAATCATCATTAGAAACAACTACGAGGATGAATTGAAGGATAAAAAACCAATTGAAAGCAATAAATCCTAGGGAATTCACCATGGCTGACTTAGCCTGAAAACAGAGGAGAACATCTTATCCTAAAATAATCAAAACAAATAAAGATATCTCAGAAACTTAAAACATACCACAATATCCAATGTAAGCGACTCCATATCCGCTTCCATAGCCAAATTCTCCTCTTTTACTAAAACAGGGGAGCAATTTTTCACAAGAGTGGTCACACAAAAACTCGCATCCATTCGGCCTCTTTCTGAATGACTGGGCAAACAACACTCAAATGAACTTTTACAACTATCTAGAACAGTCACAATTTGTTTCTTCCTGTTTCTTAGCAATCCTTTAACTCCCATTGCGTGTGTTTTTCCTTTCTGCGACTTTCCATGGATCATTTTTCCAGTGGAGAGCTGATGCCATCAAATGCCCCACAGGAAAATGACATGCCCAACACCAACACCATCGTGGCAAAACAATCCTCTAAAAAACATTTCGAAGAGGAAAAATAAAAGGAGTCAAAGCCCTCGTCTAATAAAAGTAAGAAACCCGCAGGAGAAATGAAGGAGGGAGAGAATCTTCAGGTGCTCTGCCAGCTGCAAATCTGAACAAACTGTACTCTGTTGACCACTCAAGTTTCACTGCTTCTCTTTCTGATGTAAACACCCTGTTATGGGGAGCAGATTCAAACCTATACTTAGACTACATCATTGGCATAGAGAAGTATTCCAAATATAAGAAGAGAATAGCATGTTGGTAAAATTATAAAGGATATTGAAATATTGAGAACATCAAGTTAAGAGCAGACACATTTTGAATCATCTCTAGCAGAGCATCTTAATGATGGGAGATTTTTACTGCAGAAAACTGTAGGGTTCAAGAAAATAGGAAAGCTCAAATTTTAGATGCTACTAAGATTCTTATTTCTAAATAACCGAGGGTCTGATATCTAGGATTGTCGAGAGCTTAATTCTTGTCCTTAAGATAATATGTATCCAAAAAAATATTACTTAGCTCAGAAAAATGAAGCCTCTGTCTTATGAGTAGCAGAAGAATTCACCACACATCATCAAAGGATTTAACATCCACACGGGAGAAATACTATAAACAAGCCTGATAAAGAGAGACTAATAAACAAAAGCAACAAACTCCTAATGACATCAATTAAAGTAACAAATGGATCCACCATTCTCTCATCTTCATTAGATCCAACCATTTCCTCACTTTCTCTACTTTCTCAAAACAAAAACTTTGGAAGTTAAATGCAAGAACCACTTACATCCAGAAAGAAGTAGAGAAAATGAAGTTACATAACCAGCCTTTTTGCACAGTTTGAAGTGAAATAGACATTTCAGATTTCAAACTGTATAAGTAATCCTAAGATTTTATCACAAACATGCACCAAATGATTATAAAAAATCAATCAATTGATTATAAATATTACTCTGCTCAGCAAAACGAAGCCACTGTCTTATAAGTAGCAGAATAATTCACCACATCATCAAAGGATTTAACATCTAGACAGGGGAGAGAAATTAACAATGGGCTCCCATAGGCCACAAAGACAAGAACCCCTGAACGCAGAATGAAAAACACTTAGATCCGCTCAGGAAAGTGCCACGCCAGGATTCCCGAAACCAAATTGTCCAAAATAAAGGCAACGCTTCTGTCCAAAATTGTCACAAAATGCTCCAAGAAGAATATACGCCCAATTTGTAGCAAGAGAATAACTTATTTGACAATCACTGCCTTCTCATAAAGCTCAGGTTTTGAAAATGGGCAGAGTTCGGAGGAAACCCTACGAAAGCAGAAATTGCTTACTATTTCAATCTATTCACAATAATCAAAAAGTAGAGTCTGCGTGAAACGATTTAGGGTTTGACGCAAAATGCATAAGGCGGCGAGCAAAAGTAAATGCACCAACTCGCATTTGCAGTAAATGTAGATATTTTGTAGTAAATGAACCGCCCAGATGCATTTGATCGCAGGCGATTGCCTGTGCACAAAGCTAGACCGTCGGACACAAAAAGGCTTCCCAAATGCTAAGCGTAGGACGCCTTCGGCGTAACTAGACACATATATGTTCGTTGTTTGTAAAGTGAAGTGACTAGTTGGTTTCAATAGTAAAGGATAATAATGAAACCTTTATTGAATCCTCTGTACATCAATTTTCTCCACGTTTGGAAGATTTTGTAGGTGGAGATTTCAAAACAACCAAATTAAATGATACCGGCTATGCAGTAAAAGCCCATGGTTTTGGTGGCTAAGAAAGAAGGCGCAGAAGGGCAGAGAGGAAGCTTGGGAAAATGATATTTTGGTTGGCTATTCACAAACACTCAGGCTTGGCTCGAGCATCCACATTTTTATGATTATTTTTATGATGAAGTCTGCAGCTGGCATGGAAGATGAAAAGCGTTAATACTAGATGGACTCTGGAGATAAATAAGGTGGGGTTTACAATTTGAAGATTGTTGCTGAAGGATGAAGTTTAAGCAAGAATAGAAGAGATAGATCGAATGGCATGCTCATCCTTCTAAGTGCCAAATTTAAATCTATTCCATCAACTACGTGGGGACTGAGGTATGCCTCATAAATCAAACTTCTCTATTGATCAACTTTTGGCAATGGTAAACTACATTATATAAGAAATAAATCATTAGAGTTTGGCATTATCTCAACCTATACACTCAATAATCTTCCTGCACATCAACTGATTGATTTTGATTAGAAACTCAAGTGTGCAGTTTTAGAGTAGTTATTGTGGCTGGGCAGGGCCTTTCAAAAACTTTGTTTTTATTTTATTTTAATCTTTGTGGCAGCTGGAGATAGTAAAGTGGAGGAAAATAATGATCTCAGATCTGAAATCTAAATATAGACGAATTCCAAATTGAGTTTGGATCTGTAAATTTTTTATGATTGAGAATATTAGATCAAATAAACTGCATTTCCTAAGAAAACAAAGCACCAAAAAGAAATTAAAGGAAAAAATAAGCGAACCACTCTATCGATTTGTTTGTTTGATTTAGTGTATGCAAAATATTCAAAGGATATATCATTTTGAAATAGGGAAGTGAAGTTTTATGAATAAGGGCATAAATAAATTAAATTTAACTGTAATCATTAGTGTTAAGTACCAACTATGTACAGTCAAATTGACCTTTATGGTGAAGATTGTCTCCTATCATAACAAGTATGAAATCATCCTGTTCAAGAACCTACACTCCTTTTCTCCGTGTGAAGACTTCCCATTGTGAAGTCTTTGCTGGAGATCAAAACACCGATCTTCCTAAAAGGATTTAAAGTCATATATGCATTTAAATTCTCTGAATCTGCAAGTCAATTATTATATCAGACTTCAATTTTAGCAATTTGTTATTTTGGATTATAATTCAGCAATAAGAGGCTTTTGAGATAATTCCACCACTGCCTTATCTGTATATTATTTGGCTCTTATGGCAATTATCTTTTCCTTCCTACATTCTTTCTTATTCTAATCACTTTTGTTTTCAAAAGCACAACCCATTCAAACCCTTATTGAGCATTTGTTTCAATTACTTCAATAGGAGGCATCAAAAGGCTTCGTTATCAACTAGCATGGAAGGCTTAAAGATACACAAGTTTTCAATATTCACAACTGAATAAAGATTATCATAAATATTATATCATTCTGGAATCACAGAACTGGGCTATAATATCATGTTCAATTTCTTTTTATTCAAATATACTAAGCTCTAATTTACAAATATAATAGTTTACACCATTTATTATAAATATGAGATCCTTATGATTCATAATTTATTACTGATAATTAATTTTGCAAATTAGATTTAATACTCAAAAAATGATCTAGAATGATTAAGTTGTCTATTTCCAGCTGCTGATAAACTACTACCTCATTTTCTACCTTTTATTCTTCCTGATATTTGACCTTAGAGATTCACAACCTACTGTTGATTTTGAAGGTCTTCTAATTCAATCTTATCCTTGCTTGGCATACAACAATTCATACTACGATTAATGTTATTATTATCTTATGGTCAAACCAGTGTTTTGAGTAAGTTTATGAGTTGTGTTGCAGAAAAATTTGCTCGCACATATTTGAGATTCACGTTAAACGATTTCTGGGTTTTAATCTTTGGTCTTTCCCGTTTCCAGATTATATTAAAGTTATAAATTTTGTTTAGAATTGTGAAAGTTATCGCTGTTTCAATATCATCTATTTTGCTGTGATCAACAAGCTGAAAATTGTTATGAGCAATTTATTATCAAATTGTCCTTCTTAATTAGATTTGCTCCAAAAATTAAGATAGTAGATTTTTATAGCATTGTATTGGTTGTGTGCTTGAGTATTGTTTGTGCTATCTACATAATCAGTGTCCACCTATACTATTATGTTTAAATTAAATTACTTAGAGAGTTGGCGTGTCTATTCCTTGTTGAGATTTTCTTGAGAAAACCATATAATTGTGTGTAAGATGATATTTTGTGTGAACTCATTGATATAATATCTTTTGTTAAGAATAGGTCAATGTTTTTTTGTATGGGATAATACTAGATTTTATATTAGTGTTATCTATATCATCATTTGTTTGTGAAATTAGTTGGAGGTCTTATGGGCATACCAATAATAATACTTTGTTTACCCTTATTATAGTATCTTGTGATTTGAGAGCTTTGATGGTATTCATTATTGTCGACCCAACCAGTGTGGGTTTAAGTTCATTGCTAACTATTATGTGTATTTACCAAACTATTGTAAGATCAATGGTGAGTTGAACCTATATGTTAATACGTTTTGCCTAATCCAATTTTTGTGAAAGTTCAAAGTGTTGAACTACGGTTCCTTTGCGAAATATATACGTAGGCAAGGCCGTCAGAGATGAGCCCCCGAGGAATTAGGTCTGGCCCCTAGGGTTTGGTCCCTTTTTATTATTTTAACTTAATATTGATATAATGTATTTGCTTAGTTTATGATTCGATTATGCCTTCAGTTTATGAATGTGTTGGTTGAACTATTCAATTCTACCTTGATGATTTAATTTCCATGTCCCCATTTGAAAACCCTCCTAGGATTATGTAAGCAATTTAGTTGTCTAACTAAATATATTAATCTATAACTGGTCAAATGTTGTATGCTTCCTTTTAGTGCCTTTTTTGGTAGCAACTTTGTGAGTTTTGCAAGCATTATTGAATGAAATTTGATAGTTGTGTTTTGTCCTTAATTGTATTTTGAGTGTCAAATTTAGGGCATCACACAAGGATATTCCCTTCTTATAAGTTATATATTGGTATTGGTGTATCAAAAATAATGTGTGTACTATGAGCGTGGTGTTTGCCTAAGGTATGGTTCTCAATGTTTTGATTGTTAATTTATTCTAGGTGAGTGATAGTACAAACACTCATCTTAGGTGAGGTAAAACTATGTAATAAATTGATTAGATTAATTTAGTATAAGATGAATCAAAGGCTTAGTAGGATATTAAAATATTATTAATGGACTTTATGTGATATATGCTATTAGACGTGATTTTTTTGGTGATGAAAAAAAGTAGCATGACATGCTTGTCTTGTCATCATAGTTGGTACTACTATTAGAAAAGGATGGGAAACATGATGTAGTGTGGGATTAAAATACATTCTCTCTCTAGCTAGGGTGTACTTAAGGGATTATGTGTTAATGAACCGAGAAAAGGGGAAGATGATAGTAGTAAGGTTGAAAACACTTCCATTTTCATTAGTTAGTTTCTATGTATATGAGAGGTAGTCTTATTGTATATATGTAAAATATAAGTAAGTTAATAATGTTGTGTATAAGTGTTTACTATACAAGATAATCACTTCCATTAAATGTGATGCATACATGAGCTAGTCACTCTACAAATTTGTGAGTGTTCCTACATTTATGTTACCATGGAACTAATTCTTGAATGTAATTAATTAGTTATCGTATTATTATATGATGATTAAATTATGAGAATAATGTAAATCAATTATTGAGGTCAGATATCTCATACCAATTATGTGGATGAAGTCTTTCTATTTAAATGGTACATGAACTATAATATATTTGATTCCCAAAGAGGGATACATAGGTAGTCCCATCTTGAATGAAACCTCAAGGATTATATTTGGGCCTAGAGATTTTATATTTTATGTGAGCTTATCTTATTTAGTATAAGATTGTATAACCATGGTTTATATTTATAATTCTTTCTATGGTTGAGTAAGATTATTGATCTATCTCTTCCAATTGGAAAGGAGTTGCTTGGTTGATAAAGAGGATATTAAAGGGTTAATGAAATTAAAAAAGAAAAAATGGTAGTAAATAGGGTGTTTATTAAATACAAAATAAAAATATTTTAATAACAAAGTATTTAGACTACATAAAGGATGAATAGACATTCCTTGATTAGTGGGAGATTTAGGTGGGTTCGTGCCAAAGATAGGTGGAGAACATTGAACTTAGGTAAAATATTTCTTTAGTACTTGAGATAAACTCTAGATAACTATTTGTGATATCTTGGTATTAATAATATTGGCAAGGTTTTGAAAATATAGGGGTGTTGATTTTGATTAGGTTAGAGATCTAAATAACCAAACATCAATATGGTTATGCCTTTTTTTATGGAGCAATAACAAGTTGGATGAATAGGAAAAATAATGGGTACTTTATAAATAATTGAATTAAATTAAACATGATGGATACACATGCTTGAAAAGTAACTATGTGGTTACAAATACTAGGTAAAATTATTAGTTTAAGAGTAATGTAATATTGAAGTATTATCCTTGAAGAGTAACTTTTGTAGCTAACAATTAAGTTCTTCTTGCTATATAACTAAACTTGTATAAATTACAATATAGTTTTTTATATAGATGGACATGGAGAAAATGGTCACTAAAGTAAATACTATTGACTATTTGACAAATAAAATAATAATACTATTTTTTTTTTTTTTGTGTAAAGAGGATATGAGTTTATCTCAATCTCACATATGAGGTTAACGACTTGGAATTCTATAAGGTATCCAAGTAGTAAATGCCAAGTGGAATAATTTTGGATCTTTAGTATGTTATTTAGCTATTAGAGTTCTTGTTAAGGTTCTTTGTGTTAGAAGTCAAGTAACTTTCTCTAGGTTCATGTTTAAGTATTTCTTTGTAAACTAATAAATAAATATTAATTATGGTGATTTGTGGTAGGTTATACCTGAGATTTATATATTTTTTACCATGGATAATTTTCTAATCCTAGTGTTTTTATGTTCTCAACCACATTTTTTGTGGAGAAGATCGTACAATCATAATTGTCTAATTATGTAACTAGAGTGCATGAAGATGCAAGTGCACTTATGAGACTATTGGAGTACATGGGGAAATAGATATCTAAGCATGGTGAAGTTATAGGTGATACATGAAAGCACTAAGAGTAACTAGGGAAACGATCAATTATTTGAAATTTCTACAAGCCATTGATAGTGTTTGAATTGCCCTCACAAAAGTATGTATATGCTATATATTTCTTCATTTTCAACATTATTAGACCACTTTTAAATTTTTATTATTATATAGTTCAACATTATTTGTATCATATGATAAAATATATATTGAAATTTTCAATCTTCCATTTGTTGGTACAAATAAAGGATTTCCATAGTCATTGACACCTTCAATAAATTCATAATATTTTTGTCTATAAGATCTTGTACTTTACAATTTAGGATTAGATGTATGATTATGTATTAAATGTCCTTTGACTTTGTGGAAGTTTAATAATTGTTTTCATCATTATATATTTTAAGCATTTTTTATTTGGATCAGATGGATATACTAGAGGGAGACTAATTAAATTAATCAGATCGATAAAATTTGAAGTAAATCCTCCAAGTTTTTATGAATCTTAGTGAGCTTATTAGAGAATTATTTTTAAATAAAGGAAAATCATAATTTGTAGAAATTTGATTAACATTTTCCTTCATATGATCACCCTTCAATAAATTATTTCTCTTTCAAAACTTGGAAGAGTAAGATGATTGAGATAATGAATGATATTAAATGTATTTATTTCTAAAATTTGGGCCTCAATATTCTTCAAATGTGTACACATATATATAAAGATGAAAGTTTTTTAAACACACATGTTATTATTAATAACCATAAATAGTCCTTGAAGAAAAATAATTTGTAACTCATTATCATAAAATTTGAATTTCAATTTACCTAATAAATCTTGAAAGTGAATGTCATGTAATAATTTGTAGGCTTTAATTACTTTGTTGAGTTCATTCATTCAAGTCCTTCATAATGATTCTCAAACCTATTTATTATATAAAATTAAAAAATTTCATAGCTAAACCTTCAAACAATTATATAGAACCAAGAGGAAAATACTAAAAAAATTTGACATTATATTCCTTTAGTGTTCATAGATGTTACCAAGATCTTATCATCATATTTAAAATTTATGCAAGCATCCTTAAAAATGGATATGAACACTTGGGTGTCCCTTTTCATTGTAAAAATCAAGTATCAAGGCCTTGGACCTAGAGTAAATAGATATAATCACCTTAAATTCTAATGGAATTTGTTGTGGTGGATTGTAATCAAAAGGGTCCTTGCTATCCTTGATTTTCCTCTTAAATTTGGAAATTTCTTGTAATAATGTATCCAATGTAGTAGTGTGAAGAATGGTTTTGTTGGGTGTATAAAAAATGAGAGATGAGGTATAATAAGGTTTTGATGTGAGGGTATCATCACATATGTAGATGGATGGATCACATTATAAAAATATTGATCATGGGATGAGTTGGAAAAATACTATGGGTCTTGGTTTAGGAAGGAGGAATAATATGATTCATACTTTGGGAAGGATGAACAATCTGGGACATATGAATGGAGTGTATAATACTAGTGGGGTTAGTGAAAAAACATGATGGTTCAAAAAATGCCCCTAAGTGGTAATGAAAAATGCTAACAAATGGACTAAAACAACTTCACGTAAAAATAAATTAGTTTTTGATTAAGAAACTAGGGTTAAAGGGCCCTAACCCTATACACCACCATGAAACATGCCTCATAGCCAATAAAATAAACAAACCTCAAGAAAAGATGTAATGCCCCTCTGTTTACCTTGTCTGGATAGCTTCTTGGATTTCATCTAGACTTTATGAAGTTGTTTATCTTGACTTTATGTTACTGTTTGATAAACTTTATGACACTGTTGAATGTTACTCAGACATGGTGATATTTTGATGAAGTTGATGTTGTGACTGATTATTTGTTTATAACATGCTTTCAAATTAGCATAGTTGTTATTTGAGTTAATATTGATGTATGTTAATTTATTAATTATTGATGTTTTAATTTCACCAGTCTTAATGTGATTGTATTGGTGAAGAGAAAGGTATTGCATCACTCGCTCGCAAGTGCCCTGTGATTTCTACGATTCTCTCTTCACAATGTGTATGAATTATTATCTGGATACATGTACGATAATTGCTTTGTTTGTAGGTTTGCAGGTGATGAGCATGTCCACTACCCAACAGTAATGTTGATTGGGAGATAGTAACGGGTTAACCTTGTCAAACCTTTACCCTAGTACAGTGTGTCGTCAATCCGTATGTTGGTCATGTTCCTTATCCATGTTGGTCTCAGTATTTTATTTATTGTGCAAGTTTAAATTGTAAGGATTAAATTATATGTTGTGATTAAGTATTTAATTAATATGGAGATTTTATTATAAATTAATTAATTTAATTTAAACTATATTATAAAGTAATTTTAATTATTAAATTAATTGTGAATTAAAATAAATAATTTATTTAATTGTAAATTGGATTAAATAAATTGTTTTTAATTTTAAATGCATATTTGGGAAAAGATCTTAGAAATATCTTGGTTTGTTAAAGAAGATTTATTTGTTGTGTGAACTGGAAGTTAGAAGGAGTTGTTTTCTTATTGTCTTAAAATTGATTTACGAAGAGATGAAATTATTGGCTGTGGTTTATTTTTGTTCTCTCCAAAGTGGCAATTTTTCTAGAGGAAGCTTTGACAACATTGGCAAATTGAAGTTACAGAGAAGCTCAACATCAATTTCGAGGCAACAATTCTTCTGGAACAGGTTCCTTAATTGTTTTTTTGAATTTTGATTTGAAAGAGTTATTTAATTATTGTAATGCAAATTGGAAAAGATTAGAAGAGGTTTTCATTACTATAAAAGTTTTTGTTTTTAAAAGATTGTCGTGAAATTTGAACCTCTGTAGAAAACAATTTGGATCCTCTGTTAAAATGAGCATTTTAAATAGATTTATACAAAAGGAAATAATAGTGGGATTAAAAAACCTCTGTAGGATTGAAAAGATTTGTGAAAATTGGAAATATAATTTATTCTTCTTAGAAAAAGGTAAATTACCGTGGAAGATTTAGATCTTTGTAGGGAATGAATTTTAACACAATAAAAATATTCAAAAGAAAACAATAGAGGAATTAGAAAACCTCTGTAGGATTGAAGAGATATGTGAAAATTGGAAACCTCTGGTAATTTGTAAATCAAAATAGTAGAGAGAGAGAGTCACTAAATTAATCATAAATAAATATTTATGAACTAAGTATGGCTAAATTTTTTATATGTTTTAAAAGACTTTGTGGCACACTTTTAGTAAAAAATTTAGAGAAACCTAGATCCGAAATCGAAAGTTATTAAAGTCGCAACATACTGGTTTTATGTTTAGTATTGTTTGAAAATTGTAAATTAATATATATATATATATATTAAAAATATATATTAAAAAAATTGCATATAATTTTAGAATATTTAAATGTATTTTTAAATAGGTGCATGCACATGCACAATTAGATATTTTAATATGAAATATTTTTAAATGAATATTGAAAAAAAATTTGGATTATGTTTAATTAGAAAAAATATATATTTATTTTAAAAAAAGATATTTATTTAAATGAATATTATGTTGTTAAATTAGTGCATGCAATGCACAAGTAGGTGTTTTATAATAAAATGATTTTAATAGAAAGATTGAAATTTTTATTTATATGTAATTATGAAATTTGAGTTAAACAACTAGTTTTAATTTCTTTATGGTTTGTAAATGGAAGTATAGATTTTAATATAAGCATGCAAATGCATGGGCTAGTAAATCTTAAAATAAAATGATTTAGGAGATAAAGTTGATTTGTATTTAAATAGATATTGTGTTACTAAAACGTTTAATGTACAAGTAGAGGATTTTATAATGCAATGATTGTAATAGAGAAATTGAGTTTGTTATTATTATACGAAACTGTGAAATTGAAGTTAAATAAATAGTTTTATTTTATTTCCTTATTATTGCAAATGAAATTATATTTACTTTGAATATTTGCATGCGATGAGATATTGATTCAAATTGGATTTAGGAAATCCGAATAATAGATTATTTAAGTGCATGAATTGTTTTACGTTATGTTCTTTTCTATTCACGTTTGTGGACAATTTGAGTTGAATATTATGAGTAATTGTCAAACTGGAAGTTAAGCAATTGGTTGATTTATTAGATTTAGGAAATTGTAATGGTTGTATATTTAATTACTATAGTGGCTTATTGTAATTGTGTATTCTTCTGTAATTGTGTATTGGGAATTGGGGATATTGGTTGTCGAGAAAATATAAGTCTTCCAGAGATTGTAAAATTGTGAAAGAGTTATTATATCTTTTGTTCACTCTTTTTGAGATTTCCTTGGGCAGTGCACATTTTTGAGATTCAATATTTGACATCCATAGGGATGTGTGAATTAATTTGAACACCCGATTACTATGAACGGGTTGTGTGATTTAATTTGAGCACCTGATTACTACGAACGAGATGTGTTGTTCTTTGTAGAATGGTTGATATTTGTTATCAATTTTTTTGTGCACACTGACTACCCTTGGGTTGTGGAATATGTTATTGTGTTGTCAATAGGGGAGTGGCTTTCAACGGGGTCCGGGACACAAAGTGGTCCCAAGACAACTCGTGTGAAAGTCAGTTTAATCAATAGAAATTAAATAACTTTTATTAGGGATAGAGTAGATTAATACATTTAATCAGATAATTTATCCTCACTCATTGGCTCAAGGGCTAGTATGAGACTTAAAATGAGTCGGGAAGGCCTGAAATGGCAAAATCATTATCTTCTCTTCTCAAAAGATAATCGATTTTGCACTAGTGTGCATGTGGGGCTGGGTTCGTAAGAGGTTACCAGGATAACCCAAGATAGGGGTCGGGACCTAGAAATATCTCCTTTGGATAACCAATGCAACCTTTGTGATGACACTCCTCCTATGACAACAGTCGGTTTGTATTGTTCAGTGGATGTAATTGATTCAGTGGTTCTAGAAGCAATGTAACCTTATGTTTTGTGTTTACTGGTACAGTGTTGATTTGTGTTTACTAGTATAGTGTTGTTATGTGTTTACTAGTACAGTGTGGTTTTCTACATTTCCTATGTCTAGAGGTAGTAGGTTTGTTTTGGTTACCTTTTACTATCTCCTAGCATGGGAGTTGGGCCTACGGGTACCACATGGCTGGGTGGCGTGCACCTTACATTGTTGGGGTTTTATCTTCATGTTTGTGATGGCAGGATCTTCTAGTTTGAGGAGCTCATGTGTTCTATGGATCTGTAATTCTCTTGTATTCATTGTAACAAAGGGACACTAGATGTATTTGTATTCCTTATTTGTAATCAAGGAGGATTCCTTGTATTGTAAATTGTAATATTATGTATGATTTATTCATTATTGGATTAAATGGTATATATCGTTTGTAAGTGGTGTTGTATCAGTGGAAATATGTTTATTACATTTCCATGTTTAATTCATTATGCTATGGGTTAATGCTTTGGTGTATGATGTTATCATGAGTTAATTTCATATGCTATGTTTTAGAATAATTTTGTACATTGTGAAGTTCACATGTACACATGTTGCATGGCCTAGAGGATGTATGTGTTAGAGTAATTTACTTCACTTGTCATTGTTACTCTTTTTAAGAAAAAAAATTAGTTGTGCTTCCGTAGTGTTGCATCGTCCTCTAGGTTGCGGGATGAGGTTTTACAAAAGAACATGCTTCAAGCCAACAAAATAGGCCTAAAGTCCACACACAAAGTTGTAACCAACAACAACCACCCCAAGGGTGGAAAAAACTAACCAACCCTCAAAACCATTACATGTAGGTTTTCAAGGGGCTTGAAACCCAAACCATAATCAAGACAAGCATCATGGATAGCAGAATGGGCCAACAAGACACCCACAAAGCAACAACACAAGTTGTAGATAGAAATAATACCCATCATCAATAGTCACACCGCTAAGCTTATCCATGCACCCAAAAATAGCCAACCTACAACCAACTTGTTGCTCAAAGAACCAAATTTTTGAGCCATGAATAGCATTGAAACTAAAGAAGTAGAGAGCCCCCATCAACCAACTTTCCACTCCACCTCTACAAGAGAAGTCACCAAGAATACCTTGTCCACAACAACAAGGACTCACCAACATACCCATCCTCCACCTCCATAGCAATGGCCTCCATCTCAATAGGAGCTACAAGGGAGAAAACCCAGCTAAAAAAGTAAGAGCAACACATTGAGTTCACAGAACTCGCCTCCACCTCAATAGGATGGGACTCCACCTCAATAGGAGAGGTCTCCACCTCCATAGGGGACACAATCTATAGAGTTAATAAGAAACTAACACTCCTACAAAGAGAGAAAACTTAGCAACCTTGGTCAACAGAAGCACCTGGGTCTTCGAGATAAACTTAAAGCATAGCCCAACCAAGAAAGAAATGCACAAAACCAGGGAGTTCACAACATCCTTGAAGATCTTGAAGGAACTAGATTGAAAAAAACACCTTCTTCAAGACATCAACCACTACCTCAGACAAGGTAGTGCAGAAAGTCTCAAAGCCCCAAAACCTCAAGAGACAAAAAATTAGAGCAATGAAAAAAACCATTGCAAAAAGTATCTTTCTCGAGCAAACCATTATTGATGGCTTTATCTAGCAGAAAACAATAAACTAGTTATTTTCACAATAGCAAAAATAATAAATTTTGTAGGAATTGAATGTAGCAAATGAACTATTAATTTTTAAAAAAATTAAAATAATTTTTCCAAAAAATAGATTTTTAAATTAGGCACTATTAAATTTTCTAGAAAAAAGGAAAAGTAAATGGCGTTCTACTATTCTAAGTATGAGATTATTATTAGTATTTAATATAAGGATAGATAATTAGATGTGTAATATACTTTTGTAAATTGTTTTTGTATGTAAATAATTAGTTATGATTTTTTTATTGAATATTTTTGGGGGATAGTTTAACTTGGTTAAAAAATATAATTTAATTTAAAAATGTGTATCCATTAAAAATAAAGTGTGAGGCATATTTTGGATTTGAAAAGGATAACAAGTTTGAAAGTTATAGATATTTTTAAATATGTATATTTATTAGAAATTTAGACATAGTGTATGTAGAAAATTAATGATTATTACCTATTAAAATAATTGATACAACATTACATTTGCCAAATTTTGGGAGTTTTGTATATATACCTTTTTTATTCTATGAAAACTAGATTAAAAAGGCTTGTTAACATTAAGGGTGAAGTTCAAGAAATCTATAAAGATTCTCTACTCATAATTTGAATAGAAAATAGAGGCTTGAGATTCTAAAGCATGATTCTCATGCTATCTTGAGGCATTTTTTTTATGGGGGTGGGAGGCAAGGGGATCTTGAAAATAAATAGATAATTTTTTATGGATGCATTATGAAAATAGATACTTATTTATTTTCCATGTAATCTAAACCCTTTTTTTAAGATATTCATTTCCTCAAATGGATATCCATCTCCACTTGACTTAACAAGACAAAAATTGTTGAAAATTTGAGTCTAAAAAGAGTTTGACATTTATTTTTCTCACTTTCATGTTATTTTTTCCTTTAGTAACACTCTTTTACCAATTATGATCTTGTATTTATGTATTTTTTATATGGGTAGATGGATGGGATGTGAATGGGACACTAGAGGAGATAGTATGATGGAATGAGTAAAATTTGGAGGTAATACATATTGGGGAACAAGACAATAGCCTGGAAGGTAGAAGGAAGGATGGTGAAGGTAAGAGATATACTAGGAGTAATTGTTATAGCTATGAAAGTGGTGGGATGAGGTGTAGATTAGGATCAAAAGAAGAGAATGGATGGGGACATGCACTATAATAAGTAATCAAGATCAAGTAAATTATGTATTCCATAGGGGTCCCCTTCGAATGTATTATAAATTAATTATCTTATTGAGTAGGAGACTCCACTTGAGGAAATGCATCAATTAATCCTCACCTAGTAATTGTGAGGTCTTACTTGATTGACTATGCTTCATGATCATATAATTATTGATCATCCAAGTGAGTCTCAATGTGAACACTAAATAAATATTATCTTTATTAAGTGGCTATAATATGGTTTAAATGAGGCATGACTATAGGATAATGATAGTCTAAATAATGGTAATGGAAAAAAAATTGTTGGATAAAAAAATGTTAACAATTAGATTTAGATTAAAATTTGGATGAAAAAATTATTACTATTTCTAACTCAAAATTATAATTCCTCCAAAAATACCTTAATATTTCCCTAGAATTAGTTAAGTGAGAGAGTACCAAATATTAATAAGAAAACTTTCAAAATCGTGCACTTAGTGTTATCCTAAAATTTTGCACAACCTCATCCTTTAAGTTAACAATTTTTTTGGCACATATATCTAAAAAAAGGGGTTTGTTGAGGAATTTTTTTATAATTTATAAGTATAATATACATCTCATTATATTTTTGTACATTTAACTACATTATTAATTTTGACTGAACACTATGTTTGAATTCCTCATAGATATGCAAAGGAAAAAAATATTCACTTTTGAATGGCTTATGATTTTTCAAATTCAAAATGTGTCACATTCTCCACTTTATTTATTATATGCTTGTAAATTTATTTTTACCATATTAGATCAATTGGGTGGAAATTTATTTTTAATATTTTAAAAACTCATAATAAAAAATTAAAAATAATAATTTATTTGTGTAAAAAAAAATGTGTCACATCCACTCATGTATCCTTAAACTATATCCAATGTTTGAAAAAAAACTATTATTATTTACTCATACTTAGTTTGACCACAATGACACCTACACTTGTTTTGACAATTATAGTAACACTTCATTGAAGTGTCTAATTTTTAGTGGTGAATTTTACTTGGCGGTGAATTTTCTATTGGTGAATTGCTGATGGTGAATTTTCCTAGACACATTTTTACCAATATTTAAAAAAAAAAAAAGTATATCCCATTAATGGAAGGGCAATAATCGTGAGATACCACAGTTGAAAATGTTCTGGTAGACATGTATGCAAAATGTGGAAGCATAGACGAGGCACATGAACTGTTTGACATAAATCTGATCTCATGGAATGCTATGATAGTTCCATTACTGCACTAAGCTTAGACAAGGCACTTTGACAGGATGGCTCAAAGAATCGTTTGACAAAATGCCATGACAGGTCCACTTGTGCACAAAGAGCCACCAAAATTAACCTGTACACTTGTTTGAAAAAAATAAATATTTCTAGAACTAAATACAACTTATGAAAAGGGTAGACATCATTAACTACAAAGCTCAAAACTGGCACCTTGAGTGACCTTACGACACATCATAGGTGCATGTATAAAATTATTGTAAATGCATAGATCTTTAATAAAATAGGTGTCAATTATTAGAGTTTTTTTCCACGTAAAAGGCTATTATGAAATGGGGTAACATAACCAATTACAATGTGGTAATGGGAAAAAACATGTGAAAGCTAGTAAAAATAATAATTGATCCTAAAAAACTTAAAATCACTCTCATTTTAAAAAATTGTTGTTGCCTTGAGTTTGGCCCATCAAATTTCATGTTATTAATACAAGTTATTTTTGGTTAAGTTTGAGTCGGTTTCATCTTCAAGATTGTCCAAAGTTGGTTGCGCTTGAAAAAGTTTTCATATTGTACTTAACCATTTCACCTAAAAGCAGCCTTCATAATATTTTTTGTCGGGAACTGACAAGGTTTTGACAACCTTGTTGGCATTCGACGAGGTTCCCACAACTCATGGATTTCATGATTAAATGCTTTATTAGGTTGTTTTGTCTCAAGTCATTCAAAGTTGAGTTTCAAAGAGTCATCCTTTTGTAAGGTTGTTAGAACTCTTTCAGAGTTCGTGGTGGTTTTTGAAACTTATCATTCTTTCAAAGAAGCTTCTCTTAGAAGTGAAAAGGGGTCAAACAAATGGAAAGTGGTATCTTGCTTCAGTTTAACAACTACCATCAAGAGCTAATAATGCTTTCATAACCGCGTTGAGCTTCGATGTTGAACCACAAACCTTGCTTTTCACACATGAAGGGAGGGAAAGTTATGTTTGAAGCAGAAGGCAATTAAGGTTTTGAAACCCTTATTGGATTTTGACAAGGTTTCAAAAGCCTTTTAAAACCCGACTCTCTCCAATATAGCTCGAGGCTCGAAATTGGTGCCAAGTAGGCCATCTACCGGTGTTAAATATTGTCAGAGCCAAGTAAGATGAGATAAAATCCTAATTGCAAGCATGGAGATTAAAGTGGTCTAAAGCATAATTATTCTCCACATTTGTGAAGGAAATTAGGGCTTTCAAAGTGCAAAGGAACAAAATTACGGAAAAGAATTGAAGCTAACCAGAATTACCTGCAAAATTGTAAAATGGGTAAGTGGCATTCTTAAGCATTTTCCTAGTTGCTAAATTTTACTCATATTCAAAGAATCTTCTCGAAGAACAAGTCAATATCTTTAGGGGAAACACTAGCAATTTTTTTTTCCAGAATTTAGTAGGCAAATTTTAAGTGACAATGAAGTATAAATATCTTGGATATGAACATTTGTCTAGTTTGGAAAGAACATTGCTAGAGATAGGCAACACTAGGTTGGGTCATGTTAATTTGGGAGAATTTTAGGAAAGAATAAACAAATTGGATAGAGCCCCTATCACTCAGAGATTAGCAGAGAGTGGTTTATTCGAAGCAGTCGCTTTCTCGGTGGCTATGTAATGCACAAACCTAGTTTTAGAATGTATAAATCACTATAATCCTGAGACTAGGTAAATTAGAACTAATGATAACAATTTATTGATAACCCTCGACAGAGCTACCATTAGTGGTTGTTTCAAGTTGCTTGAAAGGGAGGTTTTTATAGACTTCAATTATACATTATCACAATGTTGATTCTTTGAGAAGAAAGGGTATTTCAGAAATATCATTGCTAAAGAATGGTTTGCAACCACAAAGAAGGGGAAATCCCAATTACCCAAGAACTTGCATAGGTCACACTTCCAAGATAAAATTTTAAACATTATTGTTCTTCTGCATAGATTGAGAGGGAGTGCAAACACACAAGATTTTAAAGAATGAAAATATTTCTTTACATCTAGATTATCTATGCTAGAATGTAATACCTAGATTGGGAAACTTTAATTAATGACGGGTTGTAAAATATTTTATGCATTAGTGTGTACAAGACCATGGCCTGGATTGAACCTCATTGAGGAATATGATGATCGAATTCAAATTTATGATTATTATCTAGAATTAGAACTTGAGAGGAGTTATAAGAACTTTAGGATAGTGAATGATGTGTTCACTACAAAGATTGGTTTAGGAGTGAACATCAATAAGTATTGAGGGTATGGTTGTACAAGTGCCCATGCTACTTTACTCTATTAATGTTTTTTCTTTATGGAGTTCTTACCTATGTTCATATTATATCAATGGCTATGTATGTTCATAGTTATACACTACCTACTCCAAATTTAATGAAGTTAATTTCACTCAAGTTTTATTTATAATAAATATAAAATTAATTATGTAATATTTTAATTGACACACTTAAGCCATTTTTGTATTAAAAAAACATTAAGTCATTATTCAAAGGCGTGAAATTAAATATCAAGCTCAACCTTTAGCTACTCAATTTATAAATTATAATTCATAATATTTATTCTTAAAATTTGTAAATTCCTTGGGAATTTATCCCACTATAGTAGCTTTGAAAAAAATGGAAACAATGGGGCATCACATTCCTTCCTCCTTAAGGAACTTTACACCCAAATTTTGGATTTCAAAATCGATTTGGGTTAATTATTGTATCTAATATTTATTCATTTGTTTATAGATAAGGCTAAATTGATACCCCATCACCTTGAAATTGTCTATATCACATTGTTGAATTAAAATCATGTACCACTCTATAATTTAGTTTAGTTCCACCTAAATGTGTACCTATGTCCAATTACAAAATAGACCCTTCAATCACCTAATTTAGGTTAGACATATATTTTCATAATCTAGACACATGGAAGATGCTATCTAGTTTACTTAGGTATCAAAACAAGGTAAATATATAAGTCAACTAGTCTTATTCAATGAATCTTAAAGTCCTATAGATCCAAGTGATAGTTTTGAATATTTGTGAGTTCTTAAGAAGGTTCATTTTTAGGGTTAGATTATTAAAAACACATTCTATCATACAATAAAGGCTTTAGGGGTTTTACTAAATGGTATAATTTCTCTTATTCTATCTTAACTTATCTTATTCTTTATTGAATCTAGGTCTCTTATTAATTTAACTCTTAAATCTCTTCTCGACCAATGACGACTCAATTTCCTAATCTCACCCCATTCAATGGTGTCTTGTGATTTCTTCTATAGAAAGAAACATATCATGCCATCCATATATATTTAATACTATTAAATTATAATAAAACTCAACCAAACACATAAAATCTTCCCAATATGCTTCATATCCCATCATATATATCCTTAATGTGTCCTTTAGAATCTAATTTACTCACTCTATCTACTACTTATTTTTGGGTGATACATGGTGTTGAGGTTTGAATTTTTGCAAAAACTATCTAAAATACGCTCTAGAATCTTGAAGTAAATAAATCTTAATTGAAAATAATTTAAATAAATATTTTGTGGAATCTAACAATTATGTCTACATTTAGTTGGGTATCTTATCTAGAATTTGTCGTATCTTTAGTTAGTAATAAATTTGTTACCTCATAAGTTCATGCACCATAACTAGGATTACATTATGTCTACAACATGTTCTTGGAATTTATTTTACATCATGTTCTTGTATTTTTTCAAAACTAGTTATGGATTTTGTGTCCAAGATCCACTCTAAATTATCATGAAGATGTTGTAAACCTACTTAATTTCTATGTTCTTTCGTCTCATTCTTCAATTGAAAAAATAAAATCACAAATTCTATGATCTCTCTTTGTTAATGTAATTTCTCTTTTTTCTACTTATCATGAATTCACAATTCAATCTCTAAGTTTCCACATCATCTTCCTTCCATCTCAATTCTTGATATTGTTGATTGAATCCTCTACCTTCAATAATTTGTTTCCTTACAATATAGAATAATTACATGGTCAATATTAATATTGGTATTATAATTTGAAATATCATCCTCAATGGTCCATTCCCTAGTTTTGAACCATGCTTTGATAAAACATGTAAGACTTGTAAACAAATATTTTGGCTCCCAAGGGCTTTCTAGCACTTTTAGGGTTTTTCACCTAAAAGGAGAAAGATGGGCCAAAATGGGAAATGTCTACACTCAAAATAAATGCAAGGATGGATTCAATATGCCTAAATATGATATCTAATTGCAATAAAATAGAAAGGAAAGATGATTATTAATACAAAACCTAATATATGCAAGTTGTTTGAAAACACAATGATGTATGCTAAAACACCTAAGAATGCAAGTAAACAATGACATTAATAAACAAGACTGGAGAGGTGCACCTAGAATGTAAATTATAATGTAGAGAGGCTATGGAATCCTACAGATTTTACTAGAAAAGTTGACTGGGACACTTACACCAAGCTTCGAGGAACTCACCAAACCCTTGATGTTGAAATATGAAGATATGCAATGAAGTGCTCCAATGGATGAATTGATAATGCTTAGAGTGCTTGGAATGATTGAGAATGATTAATTAAATGAATGAATTGCTTGAAAATGAATTAGGTGTAAAATGAGAGGAAAAACCCTTTATTTATACTTGATTTTCTAATATTTCCCGAAAATAACACATCATAGGCCGACCTCAAGGTTAAGAGAATAAAATCTTGCTAGAAAATTAAAATTATTTTAATTTTTGTGCCTAGTGGGACTAAGTTGCCCAAGGTGGCGACTTGGTCCCACCAAGGAAATTTTACTGGGTGTTGGGGATTGAAATGTATTTAATGAGGTTTAACGGGAATATTATAAAAAAAACACTGAAGTATGGTCGGAAAGTGCATTAAGGGGTCATTTAAACATAAGAAAGGGTTGAATTATTGATGACAAGTCTAGAAAAGCATGAGAGTTTGTTACAACTCTTTACAACACTTTGAAATAAGACTTGGTAAGTGGTAAAAAGGGGTTAATTAAGTGAATTATAATGTAAGGGTCCTAGAAAAATGTGAAAGTGGGTTACAACACTTCACAACACTTTTACAAGACATCCTAGAATTCTTAATGATTCACAAGGGTCCAAAACATAATGTGAATGTGTTGACCACATTACAACATTGAATCTAGGAAAAATCAAGCCAAAGTCCACTAGGAGGGCCTAAACATAAGAAAAAGTAGAAGGGTTACTTTTTTTGTGTCCACAGTTAGCCCCCACTTTAGTGATAGGATGAACTTGCTTCAAACTCACACTAAAGTAGCCAAACATGCATATCAAGGGGGGTTTGAATGAACTAATGCTAGAAAAATGAGATATAACAACAATCAAGAGGGATGATCAAGCCCCTAGGATGAAGATCCCATGGAAAACTAAACATAAGTGCAAGAAAAACACATGAGAATGATGTAAAATAATGAAAGAGGGAAGTCAAAAGGAAAGATAGTCAGATCAAGCTTTGATCATTTGTCCAGCCTGTTGTGGAATAGATCTAGGCTGTTTGTCTAGAAAAGGAAATGTATACTCACTCTGGGGTGACAAAACTCATGGCTATCCACTGGGTGAGAAGGCCAAAAAGGTGATAAACATACACTCATGGTTGGTATGCACTCACACACACGTAGGTGGCTATGGGAAAAATTCATGCCTTGGAATGGGCTTCCTGTGCAACCATACTAAAGTTATACCTCCCGATAACTTTAATAAGGTGCCACAAAAGAAAATGACATTTTGAGCTTCATGAGACAAGCAAAGCTTTGTATGCTTGGAGCTCATGAACAAACATGATGAAACCATAGGCATGCAAGCTATGCTATGCAAGGTGGCCATATAACAAATGCAAAATGCAACATACAAAAGATGTTCAAAGGAGTCTTGCTTAGTTCATGCGAGGTCTTTAACTTAGGGAATATTGTGTCTAATGTCTCCAATAGAGGACCAATCAAAAAATAGAAAATTTGCAACTTAGGGGATGCAGTGCATCTCAACAAGCCACTAAGAGTCCAATGTAATATGCTAAGATAGATCACGCTCATGAAGGACATCGCACCCAATGTCATCCACAAAGCAAAAAATGCATCGTATGAAGTAACAAGGTTACACTAAGAAACAAGAAAAAGGAAAAATGCAAATGAATAATGCCAATGTATGCCCCCACTTTAAAGGAATTTCTACACACCATTTTGTGAGCAATTACTTTAAAGTAGCAAATGAAAAATACAAACAATAAAAAGGACATGAGAGCTAACTTGGAAAGCCCTATGCCAAATCATATGTTTCCAAGTAAAGTTGTGTCATGCGAGAGAAAAAAAAGAAAAGATAGGGGTTGCTCCCAACATGAAGACACCAAACACATAAGGGATCTATGGATTTGGGGTCAGTAATATCGTTGCTGCAATCTTTTGGAAAGAGCTCAGAATTGCCATCATTCCCCGAATACATAGAATTGAAAGAATGACACAAAGAGAGAGAAAACAAAGAAAAAGAAAGATTTGTTTGGGTCAACATGGAAGAGACATATTATGTCTTAACACTTTGCATCGTTCCCAAAAGGAAAACACAAGCAAATGAAAATGAAAAGGTGAAAGAAAATGAAAAAGATTTTGGGTCAACATGAGAGAAATTTCGGTCTCAATGCTTTGTGTCATCCCTAAAAGGAAAACACAAGAAAAAGACAAAAGAAAAGAAAAGGGGTCAAGTTTGGGTCAACATGAAAGAGACATTTCGGTCTCAATGCCTTGCGTCATCCCCAAAAGGAAAGCACGAGCAAAAGACAAAATAAAAAGGAAAAGAAAAAGAAAAGGGGCCTTTTGGGTCAACATGAAAGAGACATTTCGGTCTCAATGCATTGCATCATCCCCAAAAGGAAAGCACAAGAAAAAGAAAAGGGGCATTTTGGGTGAAACATGAAAGAGACATTTCGGTATCAATGCCTTGTGTCATCCCCAAAAGGAAAGCACAAGCAAAAGACAAAAGAAAAAGGCAAAGAACAAGAAAAGGGGCCTTTTGGGTCAACATAAAAGAGACATTTTGGTCTCAATGCCTTGTGTCATCCCCAAAAGGAAAGCACAAGAAAAATACAAAATACAAATGCGAAAGTGATATACGACATATAGAAGAATGAAGGTACAAATAGAAGAATGTCACAAAGAGAGAGAACATCAAACAACATAGCACGAGGGATCACCTTATGCAAACACACAAAAGAAAAGAAAAATAAATAAAAAAGACTATGAAGGTGGATGTAAGTCAACCATCAAGCAAGTCATCCACTTCCCAATCTTAGTCAGGATAAGTGGAAGGTGAAAAACATAGCTAGGGGACAATGAAAAATGCATTACTAGGACAAGGCTAGCAACTTCTTGCCCCACTGAGTGCAAGACAAGAATGAGCTGAGATGGGTGATGGGAAGGGATCATGTAATAGTGAGAAAAGAACATTCTACAACTATTACATGATAAGGTCTTGAAGGATGGTTTTATGGATTTATTGGATATCAATTATCACCATCAAAATGATACTTGCTCAATTTTTCTTTCAATTGGTGACACTCGTCACTTCTATGTCCAAGAATGCGATAATATGCACAATGTGGAACACTGGCATCTTTAGGTTAGATCACCAACCTATTCATAGGTGGTAACAATATGAGGCCTTTGTTTAAAAGGATTTGTAATTTCCTTTCACATTCAAGTGGTGGACAAAGAGGAAACTTGAGTTCTTGCAACTTGTAAGGCCTCTTGTGTTTGCTAGATTCACCCTTTTCTCAAATAGAAGGAGGAGGAGGACCCAAAGTGATCCTATCATCCTTGTCATTGCTATCATGTAAGGGTTGTTCACATGGAAGGAGGACATTCAGATAAGGAGGGGAATCAAATATTACTGTGCCATCATCACGAAGCTTCCAATATTCTAAAGGAGGCTTGCTGTCATGAGGAGGGTCTTGATATCCTAACCCGGTTGTGTTTTCATCATTTGGATTTTGTTTGAAAAGTTGATGAATGTTATGTTCAATTGTTGTATCACATCCTTGTTTGCTTAAAATGGTAAAACCTTTGCCATAGGTTTCTTCAAGGTTGATTGGGGTATTTGTAACTTTGTTATCATAGAATGGTTGAGGGGTTGCTTGTTTAGAAGAACTGGGTCCACCTGATGGAGGGAACTTAGGTCCTTCATTTTTTTCAGGATGTAAGTAACCAAATATATCAAGAGGTGAGATTGTAAGGAGGTCTTGTTGTTTCATGGATGGATAAAAGGATGAATTAGCTTCAAGGTTGTCAAGGCATTCGTTTAGGAACTTATTCATGTTTTCATCAAATGTGTCTCCAATAATGTCAACATCACGAGGAGGAAATTCATGAGGAGTTGAAGGAGCATGAGGAAGCTCAAGGTCATTAGGATTAGTTCCAAAGGCATAGTTTGACATGTCAACTAAAGATTTTAAGGACATCCAAAACTTATTAAAATATAAAGCCATGATGAAAATGAATGAAAGCAAACTAAATGAAATAAAACAATAAATCTAGAAACTGTGATAGAATGCAATAGCAGAAAACATCAATGTAGAAAATGATAGAAATTATAGTGCAAAATATATAGGAGGACTAATGACCCAATGTGGCGAATTAGTCCCAGTGATGTTTTTTTGAGATTTATTTTAGAAATTTTAAATGCAATTTGATGTTTTTCAGATGTTCAGATGCAACTACAGTGTGAAAATGCAGAATTTTGTTGTTGTCCAATGAAATATGATCTGCAAAAATGCAAGCTATATGAGCTTTTCACTAATGCAATTTTTAAAACCCTAGGATGCAAATTAAACAATGCAAAACCTAATGCAATGTTAATGCAAGTTAAACCTAGGATGCACTTGAAATCAGAAGCAAAAATGTTCAAAGGATAGGGTCACCAAAATGTAAACAAAGATTTTGGCTCCCAAGGGCTTTCTAGCACTTTTAGGGTTTCTCACCTAAAAGGAGAAAGATGGCCAGAATGGGCAATGTCTACACTCAAAATAAATGCAAAGATGGATGAAATATTCCTCAATAAATTGAAAAAGAAAGATGACTATTAATGAAAAACCTAAGATATGCAAGTTGTTTGAAAACACAGTGATGTATGCAAAAACACCTAAGAATGTAAATAAACATTGACCAAATTAAACAAGACTGGAGAAGTGCACCCAAAATTTAAAGTTTGATGCAGAGAGGCTCTAGAATCCTACAAATTTGACTGGAAAATTTGACTGGGACACTTATGCCAAGCTGGGAAACTTAGTCTAGTTTCGGGAAAATTCAGTCGAAACAAGAATTTGCCAAATGGGTACTTAGAAATGCAAAAAACCACTTTTCAGGCCTAGCAGTGGGACTAATTCACCACAAATGGTGACTTAGTCCACTTGGAAATCTTGAGAAATTCAGGGCAGGAATCTATAGCTTTTGGTCTGTACTTCCCTTCTTGACAGGTGTCCGATTTAGATTCTATAGAAAACGAGCTGAAAGAG